>DWUN01002577.1:0-13560 GCA_018249975.1 Passova gellias | reverse complement strand
TAAATATGATAATGGCATAAAATGATAAAAAATGCTATGCAATAGTTTTACCGCGGCAGTCCCCGAGTGCCACACGTATTGTTTTTTAATGGTTCATTTCATCAACCTTCATCTAGCATGCTTTGTCGTTGTCGCCAGTAAGATGCGATCAGAGTTCAGAAGCACGCAACACGTAATACAATGCAATCGTAGTGCTTCACGTAGTGGCATGTAATTATGTGAATTGGGCGTTACAATTTGCACGGTATCGAACTATTTAATGCGGCGCAACAATTTTATCGGTTACCGTTTACTCTGTGCGTCGTTTTAGCAATACAACCGTGGAATCGCTTAGAAACGGTTACGGTTAATGATGTTTAATGTCGAAAACGATGCTTACACACGCTCGCAGCTTTTTTTACTACGTCGAAGTAGTAAGCGTACATACATAGCAACGGATTTTAAAAGGCCATTGAGATAATATATCTGTCTCTCTTACTCTCTCTCTCTCTCTTTCTCTGTCTTTATAGTACTTTAAAGAAATCTTGCGTGGTTGTCGACTGTTTTGCATTCATGATGATAATGTCAATTACAACTACTTTTACTTTAAAAGCAAAAATGTAATAAAATTCAAGTAACGTAATATGTCCTAATTTACCTTTCGCTAACGCCATATGCACAAAACTGAAGCAAAAGATTAACTGCAGCAGCGCCATCTTGATTGTGTTAAATGCACGTTTCACTTGCACACCGGAGTTATCTGGAACAACATAAATTAAATGTAAATTAAATTTTTATAAATCGAATATTCAAACTAGTAGTGTTACAGCATTTGTTCGTTTGGATGTTGTGTGTCAACTAAATCCTAGATTTGTATGATGTTTCGCATGAGTTTATGTTACCGGTAACGGTCTTTCATCCGAAGATCGGTAAGCACGCGATGGTGCTCAATCTTTCGCATTGATAAGTATGAAACATGAGCCCTGTGACGGTACGTATACTTTTGTAATTAGTATTGTGGAGATAAATTGGCGAGCTCTCTTATTTCAAGTTCAGTTCTTTGTTAGATTATGATCAAAGGCGTTTTTAAAATGAATGTGACTTGGCAATTTTATTTTGTATTGTCATATTTTATGACAGGCTAGTATTTCACTGATATTGCGTCTCGTGGGAAGCGTAGAGAAAATTATATCTATATCTATCTATCTATATAATAAAGCTGTAGAAGAGTTCAATTCTGTACATTGAATAAAAACTAAAAAAAAATACGCCTAGGGGTCTACATACAAGTACCACAAGCCAAAAAATTAATTTTGAAATTTTTGTCTGTCTGTCTGTAGTCCGGCTTTCGCGCAAAAACTACTGGGCGGATTTTGATGATACTTTTTTTGTTGATGATTAGATTTGTTGATTGATTAGTCCTCGGTAACATATAGGCTATATTTTATTTCGAAATACTCCAAATATTGCCCAAAGTCACTATTCCACGCGTACGAAGTCGCGGGCAAAAGCTAGTATACAATATAATTTGCTGGGATCGTTCCCAACAGATCGCATTTGGCGGTTTATGTAATAAAGCAGGGTTTTTGTTGTAATAGAGCTAATTTGAAACGAAATCACAATGGAATATGTTTTGGACGTTTAGAAAGGGTTGTTTTATTTAATATTAATGATAACATAATTTGTAAAACACCGAATTGTGTGAGCTTTATTTCTAATACAAAAGATAAAATTAAATCTAAATACATTTATTGCGAGATGGGGTGACAACGTTTTTAACAAGAATGAAATGTTTATGGTAGTTGATGAATTTTATGTATTTAGGTACTCAGATTTTTAAAATTTTCAGTGTCATGAAATTTGTATTGTATGGTCTACTAACTGAACCGGCAAACGTTGTTCTGCCATTTAAAATATAACAGTATTTCTCCATTGTTTAATGGATGGTATTTTACATATAAACCTTCCTCTTCAATCACTCTATCTATTAAAACGGCATCAAAATTGCGTTGCGTAGTTTTAAAGATTTAAGCATACATAGGGATATAGGGACAGAGAAAGCGACTTTGTTTTATACCATGTAGTGATACCGCCAATACTCTTGTTGTATGTGGCAATCATAACAGATTTTAAGAGTTGTTGATATGGTTTCATTCATCAAGTAAAACGTTTGAGTTTCAGCAAATCGAATATAGAATAGATAAGTCTATAGTATTTGTACGGTAGTACAGGTATATAGGTACTTTGTTTAATCACTCCTCAATAACGACAAGTCAAGCCAATCAAAAATAAAAAAAGAACACTAAACAAGCGATCATCCAAGGTATTTAAACCCATCAGACTTCCCATCCGTGATCTCTGCTACATAAATAGTACAGATAATTAATTTAGCAATTATGCCTCGCCGGGAATCGAATCGGTCACGCTCGGTAAAGCGCCACCCAGCCGGAGAGTACAGTTTAATATATCGATGTACCGTTCTGTACGTATGTATAGTTTTTATATACAGTTCGTGTAGTAAACAAAACTTCTTATCTGTATTGTGCGCTAGTCTACGCCTAGGAAGTTGTTCGACTTTATGGCTAATAAAAATTAGCGACCGTTTTATCCGGCCTCGGTAAGCTACAACATCGCTTTACGAAGGTATATATATTATGTATTAAGTAAAAAATGTAACTTGGTCTATGCTTCTTCAATACATAGAAGTAAATATATCGTGAACCATGTTTTTGCTGTTGAAGCATAAAACTTGAAAAAAATTATCATCCGAAAATAAAAAACGACAGTTTGAAACTTAACGTATGAACATAATGGATAAAGTTCATTATAAGAAAGTTTTGAAACAGCAGATGTTCGTTGTTTGCATTTGGACGATTAATGTAGATTCGTAGTTTGTTCGAAACAATATCCTTCTTAGCGTATCACGAATATTGGAGAACCATACCTTCGACAATGCCCGTTCAAATGAGAGGCTAACATGTTGATACTTTGAGCGACTTCAAAAAGGAGGAGGTACTCAATTCGTCTGTATTATTTTTTATGTTTGTTACCGCATTACTCTGAACTGCGTGAACCGATTTCGAAAAATTTTTTGTTGTTATTTAAAAGAGTGCTGGGAGGTTTTTTTTCAACGGCTCTTTTCTCCCGGTCTACTATAGCCTGAAGGGCACACAAAGTCGAAGTTAGATGACTAAAACATGATCTTTATTGAGTGTATATATGCACCTTACAATGAATAAAACAATTTTAATATCGATAAGTATACTTATGAAAGGATTCGTAATGGTGTAGTGAGTAGCAAATCAGCAGTGGAAGTGAGTGAGCTTAAATTATGACGATAACGAAGTCTCTACAATACAATGGCTTCAATGGCAATGGAATTTTACAAATCACATCATACTAAGTGTTTACCATCAAAATATAGATCAGTGTATGGTAATTGAGGGCAAGTTGAGCACGCTTAACACGAATTTGTGATCAAACAGCGCAATTGACATTCATTTTAATAACCAACACAAATTTACAGACAAACGTATTAAACGATAATTTACTTATTTATTTACATTACAACATTACGCATTCAAACCGAAACACAATCTGTTTTTATAATATAACAATTTCATCTTAAAACAAATGAAATTAAATCTGATATGCGCGTGGAATGAACTTCCATGTGAGATATTTCCGGAGCGCTGTGACATGGGGCTCTTCAAGAAAGGCGGGAAAAGTGCTGTCCTTTAAAACCGGAAACGCATGGACAACTCCTCTAGTGTTGCACATGTCCATAGCCGACGGTGACCGCTTACCATCTGGTGGCCGGTCTGCCTGTTTGCTGGGTTAGTGAAACAAATACAAAAAAAGCCTAATTACGTATTGTTTACCTAAATACTAAAATGAGCTAACCTGGAGACGTATGCTCAAAATTTGCCTTGCCGAAGGTAATTAAAAAAAAATAGGTATAGTACTAGTAGGTACGCGTGTGTACGAGTGTTTGTAAAAGCAACAGTTTGTCTATGGCAGAGGCGAATAGACAACATTATCGACATCAATGTGGGCAACATATACGCAACGTCAATGAGGAATTCGTAGTTATCCGAGGTTCGATCTGCACACCTACGCCGCACCTACATACATTTGTCGCAAAGTACCGACCGCGTTCCGGTTTTCGCTTAATATCTCACCTGGGACCGATCTTACAACGAGATACACGTAGATCTCCTATAACTCAAATGAAACGTCTAATGCTGGCAGAGATTAGGCTGAAATTTGTCAAAGCTTTTACGCTAATGAGTTAATGCGTTGTTTGACTGGCCTCGTGGTTGAATAGTTAGAGACTCTGACTCAAAAACCGGAGAGGTTCGATTCCCACCCAGGACAAATATTTGTGTGATGAGCACATCTGTTTGTTCTAGGTCCGGGTGTAATAAAAATATCTATATAAGTATTATATCGTATGTAGATATCTATGTTTATCAGCTGTCCGGCTACCATACACACAGGCATTCAATTGCCTAATTTGGAACCGGATAGCCGTGTATGGAATTGTCTCCAGTTATTATAATCATTGTTATTATAAATTTAGCATTTAGGTACGTCCTCTGTACATCCAGTATGTGTTCAACAACTCTAGATGCACAGATGAAATAGAACAAATTTATGAAAACGGTCAGTATGTCGGTTTGTCGTCTCTCGGACGGCTAGACATTTAAGTCGTATTTTATTTGTAGAATCCAGATCTAGATGTCTATCCTATTGTACGTTTATATTGGACTGAGAATTTCTCAATTTGAGAGTCACTGGCCATTACGTATAAATCGAATATAAAAGTGCAAATGAAATTGAATCGTAATACCATTAAGGGCTATACCATTTTAAGGCGCAGTAAAAGAGTACATGCGACCGACAGTATTTACTTATAAATTTATTTTTTTAAGAAAACCTACAATTATGTGTTTGTGTCTAGATTAAAAAATATATATAATTGTCACTATTTAATAATTAGATTGAAGCAGACAAATTAGCTAAATCACGATTGGTATGAACATAAAAAAGGTATATTGTTTGTAACTTACTATTCTGTTTTATTGTTCAGGGTTGTCACAAATGTAACCTTTATATAAGACAATAAAAATTCCTAAGGTCAGAATCATAGATATAATTGAGAAATTAATTTGTAGTGACGTAAGAATTTGGTTTTGATGCGGTGCTGAATTTAACAATAATAGGCTCTACTGCTTTGTTTTGAAGCCAACAAAAAATATTGTCCTACAGTTTTTGGTCAATACCCAATGAAAAAAGTACCTATTCGTGGCTATATTTACCAACGTAAAACTAAATGTCTATTAAATTTTCTCGAGTATCAAAACTGTACTAATAATTAAAACAATATTTAAATAAATATGCGCGTGGCAACCCTAGCTGCAATCCGGATGCACTTACCTAAGTGTGACCACGTAAGATAAGGCATAGCTGCTCATCTCGTAAGTAGTGTTTTAATAAGTTTCGGAGTTTATTATTTCTATTATTTGTTTTACGGATTCAAGTTCTACTCTAAACTGTAAATCTATCAAAAAAAAAATAACCGGTTTTGTCATTTATCATAATGTTGTCTCGCGTCATTACCAGAAATCGTGGCTTGCCTTTGCCTGGAGCATGTTCGATCAGGCAGCAACCGGGCATTATTGTCTCATCTTTTTTTGAGGTCTAAGAAAGTTGAAATGCCTTTTCATGTATGAAATAAAGTAGACCTAACTTAACGCTGTAAAGAGATTGAAGAAAATTTCATTGTTACGAGATTTAAAAATATTAAAATATTATTAAAGCCAATAATATGTTCTTTCGGTAAATATTTTGAAGTCGAACGTAGGTTCCGAAATAATCATAACTCTGTACATTTAAATCAATGGTTATGTTAAACAATTCTAAACTACTTCAACCTCTGGTAAGTTTCTACTTTTGATCCTTGTGGCATCTAAATCTCAAAGCTTGGTGCGTGTTTCGTCTGTCAGACAAAATCTCTGTCTATTTGAATGGCACCCAGAAACACACAGTTACGCAAAGTTGAAAGTAGACTAATTAAATTTTCAGTTGTAACTTCTTGTCGTTGACAGTTGGTCGATCACTGGACTTGATCAATGCAGACGCGTGATCAAACAATCAGTAGCTATGACACAACACTGTACGCAATTTTCTAATTACTTTCAAATAGTTATAAAATCTAAACTCACCGTTAGAAAAGAACACATTTATTGATCAAGGTCCTTGTGTGTTTTTGTAGATCGAATTTTGACAGCTGATTAAACAAGATGGCGCCGTTACTCGTTTTTTTTCGACTGTAATTTGTTTTTAACGGGTTCCGAGCGTATAGAACGCGCGGTGGCCGCGGTGTGACTGCTCTGGTCTTGCCTTGAAGGCTCGACGATAGCTTAGGACTTGGTTAGATGCGCGTACGCATTTTAAGTTTCGACCGAGACAGGAAGGTAATGAGGGTGAAGCGAAACTGATATGTGCGATTTTGCACTTTAATGGATAGTAATTAGGCTTAAAGTCGGTGCTTTGTGTATCTGCTAGAAAAATGAACGTAGTTTTAACGATCTTCCTACTAGCTTTAGCTCATTGTCTTGTTTTTTGACAATAAAATGATTAATTTAGAAGGAAAAAGAAAAAAGAACTCAAACCTTGAAGCTCACATTGAAATCTGCGTTGCAGCAGCATGGTGCTGCATGCTCTAGACAATTGGCTGAAAGTTCTGTACTTTTTAGTGGGTCGTAGAACGGGTTGAACTGAACCTTACTTTACTGAGTGTCAATCAAATGTGACATATATGAAAAATCTTAAGTATTAGCATTACTGAAAGCGTATATGAAAAAATAATATGTAGAGTTCCTTTGTCTTCTCCTCGCCCTCTTTATTTATGAGCAGATCAGATGGTTGCGCCATATTTCATGACTTATGTTTTATTTATTATAATGTTACTGCTATAGGTACTGGTGCTGAAACCTACTGGACATTCAATTTATTTATGTTATTTCCACTTCAACAACACTATCTATACACAAACAACCTTAAATACTTTTATATACTATTAGCGTAGTTCCGTCTGTAAATTGACGAATATACATATATTAGTGTATATAAACACCCTTGTTATTTAAGTCGGCTAATCGCTTCTAGCGTTTACAGCGTTGTGAAGGGTGCTACTAAGGGATTCCTTTCAATCTAAACTGGGTTTATCTCGCTTGTAATAGCCTACAAATTGTTTTGTTACTCTATTTGATTCTGAACAGATTTTTAAATTGTACTGAATTATATTGATTCTATTATAAATATGGTATTTGACTTTCCTTTATACACGGACTGCAAATAATATAACTAAAATTGTTAATAAACCTTCCCGGTTTTAATTGTATTAGAAAGAAAGAAACCATTTAATCTGACACTTACGATACACGCACAGACACACAAAAGTTATACGTGATTATACAATTACGATTCGTAGACAACAAAACCGTATATAATATTTAAACAAGATACAAGACCATTACTTGCTTACTGCGGCTGTATTTAATCTGTGGTCTGGGAAACAAAACAAACTGCCCAGCCTGATGTTATCTGATAATTCCAAGCTCATAAGTTAGTAAGTAACAAAATATCATTTACATATTGTCTTAGGAGTACTGACAATGTTAAGTAGCAGAAAATATAAAATTTATTTGAATGAACATTTTGCTAAAGACCCTCAAAAAATAATAAGCAAAAAGTTCAGTGTATTTTTAAAATTCACTTTGTGAACGCGCTCTTACAATCTCAAGTAATATTACGTCGAGAGCCTTGAAGGCTCTATGGACTTAATATGACTTGTCAATATTCAAATGCAAACTTTATTCCTTGAGAGATTGAGTATATTTTCCATTCACTGATGTTCAAAGCTCTTCTGCATTAGTACATGATCAAACGTCATAACATATACAAATGCTTAGTAAAAATATACTTTATATTCATAAAAATACGGTTGATTTCAATTTATCGTATTTCCCGCTCGCCCGTTTGCAATTTTGCATGTCCCCACACCGAATTTTAAATAATTCGTTCTTTTTTAGAATCAACAGTTCTAATTTTAAATTTGGCGATCGCCGCCATTATTTCAACATTGTTGGGACAAAAGTAAATCGAACACACAACCATTTCGGTATTAACGATTGAGACATTACGCGTACCATATTAGTTGAAGTCGTATGAGGTTAACGAGTTTGTGACTCGCCTGAAATTATTTACACTTCAGTTATATATTTCGCGATTTATGATCTACTTATGTACCTATTACGTATACGCGATATATAGAACCTAAAACAAAAATGTACGTTGATGTTAGCACAGGCTGATTCGTTATAATTTTAATAATTTTTGAATTTCGAAGTTGTTAGGTTCATTACAGCTTTTGAATATCTCTTGCTGGTTCAAACCCGACCAATTGTTTCTATCTAGTTCGGTTCCATCGTACAGGTTTGACATTGAATCAGCGGAAAAGTTTAGGCACCCAATAAGAGATGCATATTCACGATTGTTTAAGGACTGAAATTACTTGAAAACAAACTAAGTTGTAATGCCTCGTGTACTAGCTTATAGCACGTCTGTTGGTTACAACATTGTATTTAATCAACTTCATACCGCAGTACACTTGATTGAACTTATCTCAACTTGTCCAAAACTACTTTTCGAGGGGTCATTGGCCCGGAACAGGTTTTTAGGATGATTCGGCCAGGCACATGGCTTTTTCTTTCATATGTATAATACTTGTGTAAGTAGCGGTATTGACTTATTAAAGTACTGTTTTGAATTATAATTATAAAAATATTACAGGTTTCTTGAAGGAGTACTGGCAATCGTATAAAAACAAGTGGAATGACAACAGCAATAGTTGTTTATTTATTTAAAATGATAACGATATGCTTTAAAAAACCAAACTAACAAATTTGCAAAATTTCAATATTTGCAAAAATGGTTGGTGATAAAATATAAGTGATTTTCTAATTTGAATATCATTTTCACTAGCTCTTTTAATTTTAATTGACCTGCTAAATATTAAAGCAAACATGTTCCAGTTTTAGGCGGTTTAATAGAAACGTTGGAGCCTCACGAGCCCAAAACCGCTAACCAAACGCCTGAATATTTTAAGGGGCAATTATGATTTATTTGTAGAGCTGATATTATTTTCATTCAGGAGCAAATTGTTCTTCAATAACTCCAGTCATAAATAGTGTTTGAATAAATTAACTTTTATCTTTTATTATGACGTAAATGTTTCCTTTTTATAAAACCAAAACAGTATTTGAGTTACCATTGAAGCTTGGCCAATTTAAATTGTGATTTAACCCGCATAATAACCAACATTCCAACCTTATTTATGCTGTGAAGCAGCATTGTTATTTTGCAGCAAAAATAGACACAGTTCAATAAACTGTTTATCCAAACAAAGTACATATTTATTGCAAGCAAACATGACTGAACACGTTACCTTTGGATATTTTAAGTAAATATTTGACTTTTTGTGGTAATCCGTTAGAAATCTCAATTTGGCGTCATTTTATACAAGTTATTTGTGTAACGGTATATTTATCATAGTATATTTATTAACTATCTTTTCAAAACGACACAGGTACTTCAAAAGGTACAGACTTCACAAAATCCCAAACATTATATTTTACAACTAAGGTTACCTGTTTTCCTCACGATGTTTTCCTTCACCGTTATAGTTAGTGAGATTTATATTGTAAGTTGTAAAATGCATATAACATATCAGAGTTCGTGCCAGGATTCGAACCCAGACCCCAAGTGGGAGAGTGTATTTCAAACCACTAGGTTATCACGGATTAACAGCAGAATGTGTAGTGTTTTGCATATTCTATTTGATATGCCAAAACATCAGCGTCGTTAGAACTTCACACGGAGGGTGCGTTGCATATAAAATATGTAATATAGGTGAAGCAAGTGCAGTAGATGAAATTAGATACTAAAATACCATCCCCTTGGTGCTCTAAATTACTGACTTTAAATAACGCTGGGGTGTAATTCTCTAGGAATATCCGGAATGTTACAATACAAAATGAACCTTCTGCACTGATCATAGAGATGCGCTTTGAATGGTCCTTATAGATTTTATAACATTTCATCCGTGCATCGGAAAATGGACCTTACGTTGTCGTAGTATGGTCGCTTTTGGTTTGCGAAGAAAGTATTGCGTAGTAATAACGGGTCAAGTACGATAGTGACGCAATTGGAATTCAGGACGTCTAGTGATGCGTAGTTTTCATCGATATCGATATTGTTTTAAGTATAGATAGCCAACGAACAGGTAGTTAGTTGCTTTGACAGTGATGATTGGTGATATATAGTAGATTTTATGTAAATAAGTGACAGTGTTTCCACCCCAGATATCTGCGTCCTGCCATCACCAGACCTCTCCATAATCTCCAGATGCAGAACGAACATCTTCCTTCTTCGAATTACGGCTAAATTCCACCGACTGAGCACTATGTTAGTAAATATCAATTTACACTGCCACTCTACTATATCCGTAAAAAGAGATAACTCAGCATAGTAGAATTAGTCTTACAAATAAACACCTCCGTAATTATTTTTAATGTGTTGAATACAAAGGAGAAAATTCGAGAACAAACGAGAACATTCGAGAACAAACGAGAACAAACGAGAACATTCGAGAACAAACGAGAACAAACGAGAACATTCGAGAACAAAGAGAAAACAAACGAGAACATTCGAGAGATATTGTTAAATTGGAGCCATTACCTTATTCGCTGTTATCTCCCTCAGCAATATCTGAATATTATCAGGTTTTCAACATGACAGGTGCAATTATTTCGATTGGCACACACACGATGTTTTATCACTTTTTATAGGTGATTTTAAAGAAGCCTTAGATAAACCTTGTCCACGATTCAAGTTATCTCAGCTATGATTTGGTACCGTTTGTAAAGATGTCATCTAATATAGTACGATGTATATTATCGTATCGACATAGATATTTCAATAGGACAACACTAGTACTGCGCATCTACGAACCTCGGTCGATGCAGCGCGAGCATGAAGCTCTAGCTCCATGTAAACTGTGTATATAGGTTACCTAGTTATAGTATATTATGTACTGATAGTATAGTTCGTTCATATATTTAAGTTCGTGTCATGGAAACAGGATCATATAGAAGTTATTGTAAGTCTCGTTGCGTTTTGACACCAAAATATAGTGTAACCTCCGTATTAGCGTTTCCGAACCCTGGTTCATGTTTCTGAGTACCTAGTTTTGTGTAATAAAAAAAAGCATCAGGTGGCCAGAGCTTTATGTCGCGTAAAACAAAGGAATAATTAGCATCCGTCCAGCCTTAAATGTCAACTCGCAAGTTAGTCGTCTAAATATAAATCCTTTGTTCGCTTTATTAGATAATCTAGGTCTTAAACTAGGTTACCCGGGCTGCTCGCTTTCGCTCTATATACGCGGTTTGAATTTCAAATAAGCTCTGCTTGGATGGTGTTCCTATTATTAGATAAGTTGTAAACGTAAGATTATCGGATTTGCATATTTTGGTAGTTGCATTGGGTATCTATAATATACTACTGGCTTTTGTCCGCTCACGCCGCAAAAAATGTAATTATTCACGACATCATATTAGAAACCTCAAAAATAACAGTATTTTTCTAGATATAATAGAAGTTATTATACATATGAACCTTCCTATTGAATCACTCTATCTATTAAAACAAATCGCATCATAATCCGTTGCGTACTTTTAAAGATCTAAGCATACATAGAGACAGACAGCGGAAAGCGACTTTGTTTTCTACATACTATGTAATGATGATGAGCAAAGACAAAACAGTTGCATGCCTTTCTGTTCATTGTGACTTACAGTATCGTTAGATTTACGATGTACAAATTTTACATATGTACTTATGTTGACATTATATGTTCACAAGACTGATATTGACATTTCACCGGATATTAAAAGGGAAATCCGTTTTAAACGTTCAATAGCGATGTTCCGCAATCAGGTACAACGGGAAACGGGAAACATTTCCGCTGTATGTAAGCTGGAACATCGACGGATAACATGAATATTTCAATATTACTCGTCTTATCTTTTCTTTACCTTAACCTAATATTATGAATATTGATATTATTACTTATTTATTCTATTTTATTGTGTGCAATACAGCATTTATAAAATTTGTCATAATTGTAGGCTGATGAGAAGATTACCTTTTTTTTTTGTTATTGAGATGAAAAAATTATGAATACTTTACGTTCATACTGGATGTAGTAGTGTATGGTAATTTTATTCATAATACATATTAGCCGTTCCATATTTTATTCAGCCGTGTTAATTTTTCATAACAAATTTGCTAGTTCACGAATCCTTAATTTTTCGTTAAAAGCTTTTGCAACTGGTGCCGGAATGTGTAATGAAACTCGTAATTTATTCGCATTTTTAACTACGCTGCGCTACATTACTATAATATCGTTACGCTGAATACAATTTTATTTATTACTGGTTGTTTATCTATGACATGGATTCCGCGAAACCAAAAAAAAAACATTCAATCTCAACCATATTACAATTAAGAGTCTAGTCGGTAAAATATTAATGTCTGTGTTTATTCTTGGGCTTGTAACTTTGATAAATATTGCATTATGTTTGATTGTTTTAAAAACAATAAAACGTCTGGTACTTGACAATTGTATTGACAACGATGACTTCATGTTTTTTAAGACACCAAGTCACTTTTCCCATTGGAAACAGCATGGAATATACTGCTATATACACGTAATATGACATCACATTATTGATATGTGATAAAACCTGTGAATCCCCCTTACCACAAACAATTAGCTCTGTTTAGAAGTAAGGTGCTAATTGCTACAATGTATCAGCCTTTGTGTGTAGCATATATATAGGATAGAGGCAAATTTTTCTGTATGTTCAGATGTTTGTATAGACACTATATATAGAATAACATATACTCGTATAAACGAAAGCTTTTTATAATAATAAATAATATTAAGAATAAACAATAACTTTATGTTTATACAAATAAGCGTATGTTGTATTCTTTAAACTTTCTTCTATTTACTTATGTAATCCAGCCCAGAAAACAGGCCCAGGGACCACCTGATGGTCATCGTCGCCTGTGGACACTTGCAACATCCGAGGAGTCGCCAGTGTGTTGCCGGCTTTGGAGACGAGCTCTTTTGCGCCTTTCTTGAAAAACCCCTATAACATAGCGCTCCGGGAAAACCTCCGGGAAAACCTGCATTTTTAGATAGAACAATATTCATAACCACTCTCGATAGGTTCCGTGGTGTAGTGGTTATCACATCTGCTTTACACGCAGAAGGCCGCCAGTTCGATCCTGGCCGGAATCATTTTGTTAACAATTTATTTAAGTTAATTTTAAAGTATTTCCTTTTTTGGTCAATAAAATAACCGCTGAGCAACTAATTAATTTATATTTTTTTGTGCGTCTATAAAATTTTTGGTATACAACTAAATTAATTTTATTTATGAAAAA
>DWUN01002576.1:0-13565 GCA_018249975.1 Passova gellias | reverse complement strand
GCACCGGGCACACATCCAGACTCTGAGTCACTACTAGAAATTCTAAATTAGAAAAATCCAGCAGTACCCAACCCGAGGTTCGAACACAGGAGCTCCCGATCGGCAGTCGCGCTAGCAACCGCACATCCGCAACCGCATCATATTATTTATTGGTTATTATACTAAGTATGATTACATCGGCGTGGAGAGCTGATGGCGGGAGCGGTCCAAGCCGACGTCCACGGTGACGACCTTCCCGTCCACGGGCGAACCGCTGTCCGCGTCGCTGTCCGGTATGATCACGCACACGAACGACCTCCCACTGTTAGCATCCTTTGGATAAATAGTCATCGGAATGAATCTATCACTAGTGCCGTCCACATACGCCGCCAACCGCGAGTAGACCTCCGGGAAGTGTTTCTTCAGCACCACCCCCCTGCTGTCCAGCTCGCTGACGATATTTCTGAAGCATATCTCTCTGAACTTGTGCGCGGTGGCTGCGTTCTTTTCGCCCGCATTGCAAAGTTTCGACGTGAGGATGAGCGTTTCTCTATCGTCCGGGGTTCCCCTGCTGTCTCGCCTGTTGCGTTTCCTGTTCTGTTCCTGTATAACTGCCGACACGGTCTTGCTGAGTCGCAGCTTCGCGCATCTGGACACCATCTGTCTCTCCCATTTCACCGCTCCCTTCGTCGGCACCTCGCTGATAATGCACACGGCTACGTACAAAATCACCCTCGTCTCCGGATTGTAAGCCTTGCACAGCTTGACCACTTCGGTGTACAGCTCCGCGCCCATTTCGTTCGGTTGGAGGGCCGTCCATTTAACGAACTCGGGCTCGCTCAGGTATTGGTAGCCGTGCGTCGCGAACTTCTCCGCTGCCTCTGGACTCGTGAAGAATATTTTCACGACACCACGCCCCTGTGAAAGGTAACCTTTGTGTCCGATCGTGCTGATTTGATGCAGAGAGTCGGCGTCTTCTTTCGCCGCAGATATGATTTGTCGACAGAGCGCGCTGGCGCGAGAATGTAGACAAACTTTCCTATGTTTCTCCCAGTGAGATCTTCGGCATTCCTTCGAACAGTACATGGTGGTGCAGTTGTGGCACGTCTTGTAATGCCTTTTGGCGTCGGTCAACGGCGCGCGCGACGAGCATTTCGGGTACTTGCACTTGACGAACGCTTCGTCCGCGCTGTTCTCCGTTTGAACGGACGAAAGGGACACGCGGGAGTCGTTGCGCGTGATGTTATCGGACTTTAGGGCCGCGGCGTCCAGGCTGGTCCGGCGGTCGAACGACACGCTCGGGTTGGCGAAGGGCTCGCTCCGCCTGCGAGAGTGTTCGCCCAGCGCCGACCGCGGCCGCCTCGTCTCCGGCATCGGGGCGAGAGTATCAACTGAATCCGTGCCTGTAAAGAAATGCACGAACGCTTTACGTGCCTCGTATTGAGATATTGTACCTCTAGATAGACTCAGGACCATTACTAGTTAGCAAAACAATTGACAATCACAACTCTACCGACACTAGACGACATGCTGAGGGGACCAAACCACTAATCTAATCAAAAGCATGCGTAAAGGTGAAGTGTATAAAGAAATTATAAATACCTAATAGTTACATTGTAGAAAGAGTTTTTAACGGTAATATGCCATCTCCGGTCTACGCTTTGGCATAATGGGATACAATACTATACAAGAAATAATATCATCATTAACTACATAATGAACATTATTGTCATAGTAAACAATATAGGTGTAGTATATATGGACTATATATTAAAAACGAATGCAAATCACTATATCAATCTTGTTGCAATTGCAGTGTTATATAAAATGATAGATCGATTCGAAAAAGCCCTCGTCTGCTAAATTACGATACCTGTAAAATCGGTGATTTTATTAATTTTGACTTCTGTAAAATTCCCAATTATTATTAATCAATATCTTCATAACACATTCCAATGTTCATTCCCAGGTTTCAAACTATCTCCATACAAAATTTCATTACAATCGGCCGAGCGGTTCGGCCGTGAAAGCGCAATAGACACGGACAGACAGAGTTACTTTGCACGTACTATACATGTAAACCATCCCCTTGAATCACTCTATCTATTGATGAAAACCGCATTCAAATCCGTTGCCTAGTTCGAAGGATCTCGACGTGCAGACGGCGAGAAACGACTTTAGGATATTTATGATTTTTGTGTGAATCCATTAAACAGTTAACTGTGGCGCCCTCATTTAAATGTACCCACAGTTTTGTGTCGCCGTGTCGAGTATATTCGTCAATCACAGAGTAAGTTGCGTTGGTAGGATGTTGGATGAAAAAGCAGTACTGGTATGATTAAGTATTTTATAAAATTTAAAATACGCATAGCGAATATACTCGTCAATACACAAAATTTTGCCACTTCTCCATGGCGAGTATACTCGTCGATCACAGTTGACTGGTTAAAAAGAAACGTGGGTGACCGTGTGTTAGGATTAGGTAATAAAAAAAATTGGAACGGCTGTGACTTACATATCGGTCGTACCTGGTCGGTCGCGGTCCGGGCTGGGGTCGGTGGCGGAGCTGGGACCGTCGCTGGGGGTGTGCGGGTAGCGGGAGGCGGTGGAGGCGCTGCTGTGTCCGCTGCTAGCTAGTTGCTCGTACCGCGGACTCTGCGGGGACCGACGTGGGCCGAGGGGAGAGGGGTCATTGAAACACGTGACATAGACAACTACTTCACATAGACAGTGTTGACGTCAGGTTTGCAAGGAGAGATATTTAGTATTCAGTGGTTTCTGGACCCACTATGAACCTCGAGTTATGATATAAAAATAATATCTAACTCGCTTTTATATAAATGATTTCTGATAGAGTATTTGGTAACTGGGGTCCTTATCAATTATAAATGCGCGGAACAAGACTAGTCTATACATTGTACCCGTGTTTGTTAATGCATTCCTGAAATTTAATGTGTCATCAAAAATATTAAGGCATTTGCTAAATATACAATTTGGGCAGAATGGTAACAGTATAATCATTCGTATTAATTTGAAAAGCATATTGTAATTTTTTTTTGTACTTACATTTTATTTATAACTTGCTAATGATAAATAGTGATAAGATTATGCTTTTGGACGTTTTAGCGTAAAATAAATATAAGCATGAATATTTCACATGTTACATTTATACCTTGCCACCCAAGAAATAGTAAGGGCTCGACGATTTTCTAGGACTCGGCTGAGGAGTGGGTATTCTTGCTGGCTGGGAGGGCAAGCCCAGGAGGGAGTCCAGTACATCCTCCAAGGTGGTAGAGCCCGGGGATGGCCTAGTGATGCCCAGGTTCAATGACCGCTGGGAATCTTGCCAGTCTGCAAATAGTTAAGCGAAATCCTCTTTTTACTAACGTATGTTTTCTATGTAACAACTAATTCCTAGAAATTGAATAACTTTCTACCACTCTTTCAAAAATCTCAATTTTCTTTTGAAAGCTTTTTATAATGTTCCTTATTACCAGTTATGAAGCTTTACAACAAATTAATGTATACTCGTATAACATAATATATTTAGATTTACAATTATTTCAAAATTATACTCAAACATATTGTCTTTAAGGCAATCTAATAGAAAGGCAAAAAGGGTGGTATTAATGGCGGCTGGCGTTTCATGGAAATGGCGTCTGGGTTAAAGACAGGTAACTTTTTAAAATGTTATGGCAATATTACTGACAAAAGCTTAAGTTTTTTTACCAGCTACATGAAAATTCCGCAACGGTTGCTCATGTTTGTGATTATGGATACGGTAATATTATTTTTAAATTAAAAAACAAAATATCACAAGTGCTATGTATAAACAAATAAGTTTTACGAAATGTTACTTACCATTTATATTCATGTATGTATGAAGTCCGCTGAAGTTATTAACTATAAACTAGCCAAAACAGTCATAAACAAGGCACACATACATAATAACTAAACTAAACGGCACAGAAATAAAAAATAAAACGAAAAATATAAAATAAAACTGAATATATTTAATAATCATCAAAAGTAACTAAAGTACAATGATCGAAACAATAATAACGAAGACAATGTTAATATTTTTAAAACGGACATCCATCAAATCTAATTACACAAAAGGTACGGAGATTCTCTAACGCATATACTTTCTATCTCTACGTATATAAATTACATTTTGTTTTAGGTACTATATTTTGTATATTTCCAAGCAATTTTGACATTTAGAGAGCTACAGCGAAGATTACAAATAAAAAAGATTGCACTGAAAATGGCGCCAATTTTTTTTTTTTAATTTTGTTTATGGCTTCATGAAACTCTATTGTAATAGACAATTATTATTCTCTATTCGCGTCTTCGAATCGCAACTCGTACAGCCTAGTCGGTGGATTTGCTATACAAGAAGACATCAAGATACCAATTAGGTGTACTAAGTCGTCGAATAGACGGATTCGTGGCGCAATCGGATTCATTCGTCGGTGCTTTTTGAATTTTCTAACCTAATCAGAACCTGTATAATTTACTGAGGGGCTAACTAAAGTCCCGACATAAATTACGAGGTGATTTAAGTAGAAGAACTTGTATTTTTAGACTACAGTCTCATGCCACTTCTCACCAACGCGTATGTTACGGTTCTGATAACTGTTGCCCTGCGTATAGTTCATATATAACATTATATTAGAGGCATATTCCGACATTATTATTGTGACGTTTGTGACCTTTTTAAAGCCTAACAACACGTGAAACAGGCGAACTATTTAATATAAGATAAAATAAGTAGGTAACAGAAAATTAGCACCTAAAATAAAATATAGCGATATGATCGTATTATTTACATTATAAAATTTATTAACTAGCTATAATTCTAATTACTATGGATTCTCGATTAAAATAGAACACACGAAACCTAACTTACTCTGTACAGTGAATGAAATTATTAATCAGTAAAATAACTGGTTTTAGTATCAAATTGGGAGTTATAATTATGGCAATAATTTTATTTAAGTCTTAACTATTGACTATATTTTGTTTGGATAACGTATAAAATTGTGTATAATATTACTGAAGATATTGATATGTTTCATTATAGAGTGCATTAGATAAATTATATATTTTTATAAATTACTAATTTTATTAATAAACTCTAAATCGAAATGCATCAATAAAGATTTCTTAAAATATCAAACAATACTTAGTAGATAAATGTCCTCTTAAATTCTTGCTTTTGTTGAAAAATATTTTCAGTGAACGTTTTACTGGTAAAGTGAATGAAGAATTGATCATCTTTCTAAACATTAACCGGATCCAATACCAATTGTCTCTTTCACACTTCTTACGTATAATAGGGATAGCAATATCTCGGTGTAACTCGAGTAACGTTAAGAAGTTTCTCGGCAATTTTTCATTCACATTTAGACCCAGTTAAACGAACTGTTGAAGTGATATAACGTGAAACGATTGTTAAGCCACATATACTAAATTCTTAAGCCACTACAAGCCAGTGCTTATATATAAATAATGCAAAAAATTAAAACACTTACAAGAACTTATAGAGATTTGTGTGAAAAATAGTGCAATAAATGTCACAACAAAATAATAACATACATACATACATAAAATGGTCCTGAGTCTTATACAGTCTATAAAGCTCTATTACACATTTCACAAAATGAAATCTTTCAGTCCGGGAACATCGCGATTTCACATCGAGGATAACTAAATACACAGAACAGCACAAAATTAACGCACGGATTATTAACTTAACATAAAATTAACAAGTAAGACACTGCGGGTTTGGATACGGAGGCTAAATGCATCGGCTCTTTCGCTCGGAAAACAATGATAATAATCAGGTACCACAAACTTCTAGACGACACCGTGTTCCGTTTCAGTATATCAAATGGAACACAAGCAGTACAAAACAAAGTCTAAACGTTCACTGACTACGTCGATTTAAATTCGGAATGTCGTTTCGGTGTATCTATCTAAACCTGCAGTGTACATCGTGGCGTGGTCACGCTCGCTCACCGGGCGCCGCGCGGTGCTCGAGGCGGAGCGAGGACGGCGGCCGCGGGTGGGGAGGGGGCAGCGCTTCGGACACTACCAGAGGCGTTTGTGGCGATTCTAATGGTTTCGTGCCTGTGGACAGCGCGGTTTCTCCAATTAAACTTTTACTAAACGTAAACACCGGACTTACGTAAGTAAACGAGACGATAGAATCTTCTCGATAAATCGCATTGAAAAATCTAATCATACCTCTCAGAAGCAGGAAGAAACTAGAGTTAGTTTCTTAAGTCATGATATAGGACTCCAATTATACGAGATATAAATTAACAATTTTGCTAACAATTGAAGTTTAATCGAGTAGAAAGATATGTGCAAAAGCGAGGACGATTTAAAACAACAGGTGTGAGACAGTAAGCTTTGAAAACATTGAATACGAATAAAAGTATAGAAAAAGTGAATCGGCAGTTATAGGTTACGTGGTGACAATAATAGCTTTCACTGTTGTGAAGAAGCTTTACATAAAGCGTAATACTGATATAAAGAGTGGCCAACCAGTAACAAGACAAAGAAAAATGGAATTGCTAAAAATAATCTTCAATATTTTTTTTATACTCTTTTTTATGAAATTTCACGTGAGTTACAAAGAAACATTCTGATTATGTAACTGGTAGATAGCACTGAGTCTTTTCAAGTTGTTCTAATCAAGTTGGCCACCCCTGATATTTTGGGTATAGATAATAAAACACTGTTCCTAGGATGTTGATTTGAACTTACCGACAAACGAGCTTTCGAGCCAGTACAACTTTTGACTGGATCTTGGCGATGGTTGTCTGTCCAGGTCCCCGTTTGCCGGTTCAAGACCTGACACGTAGTGGACGATGGCCGAGGTCACCTCCTTGATGGATGTCTGAATCTCCTCCGACGCTTTCGAACACGCCGACTGCTGAAGTAGAGATGAAGCTAATCTGTAAATCAGGAAGGAAAATGTCAGGACATTTTATCGTTTTGTTGCTGTAGTTTTGTTGTTTGTTTGTTCAAAATTAGGCCAATAAAGGCTACAGAAGTTGTCGATGCATGGATTATAATTTGCTCTTTTCAGAGTTTACCTTTCGTGAGGCGTTCTAGGCGTGCTGTTCAGACGTTCCTGACTCCTCCAGCCTAAGTAGGGTTGGCGGGCGCTGAAGGAGGAGCGAGTGGACGGCGAGCAGAGCGGGCTGGTGCCGCGAATGCTGCTGCGCGTTGATGAGCAAGGCGACGTCTGCGGAAAGGACATTCCTTGAATTACGAAGTCTTATTTTCCAAAGAGGATTTATCTACGTTCTTGACAAATTCGCCAACATTCTTATAATGACAAACAGATTATCGGTAAAGTTAAGAATTTATGACAAGTAACAAATAGTAACCCATTGTAAAATTATTCCAATTTAAAAGTTAAGTAACGCGTTTCAATATCGTGACTGGCGCATATTGAACAACAAAATGGCAACAGTAAATGTAATTCGTTTCAATACTTTAAATGTACACAATCATTAGCTATTTGAGGAAATTACTTGATTAGAGTTAAGCCGGCTAGTAGACCATCTGCCAAAGCTGGTGGTGTGAGGAGACAGCTGGGGGGGCGGGGGCTGCGCGTTGGCTCCGAGGCTGCCGAGGGACGTGGTCTTCGAGTTCAGTCCACTCCAGCGAGCAGCCGACGCGGAAGCGTCAGACAACCGCTTGCGTAAGAGGAAACCCTCGCGGGGCGCAGGAGCGTTTTTGTACCTGGAATTGTTTTATCATTGTTATATTTTCGAAATTTGCATTGCTGTACTGGTAAAATATACATTGGCGTATACAAGGGCTTGTTATTAACTCGCTAAACACTGTGATTCCCCTTTTATAGCTGTAATTGCTTATGCATACGCTTGATTTGAAATTATAATACCATTTAATTTAATTTATAAAACGAATAAGATTATCTTAAAATATAATAAATGTTTTTTAATATACACCTGTTGCATATAAATTCTGTGCGCTGTGTCATTTAATTACGTAAAAGTATAAAATATTAGTTAGGATCGCGTGCTGAACGGTTAAAATTATTTCGTAACAAAGATAAAACTGTTAAATTCATCCGGTACCTAGATTGCCTATTTAATTCTCGCGCCAAGAGTCTAGCTAGGTCATTTACACGGAACATAATTAGGTCACATTTAATGACTTGCGAGTGTCGTGAGAAAGTACATTAAAACTGATGGGCCTAGAATATAATCAACGTTGTGTTACACTGTAATCTAATCGATATATTGAGTTAAAGCGCTATCCGAATGTTCCACAAACATTTCAACACACGGCAAATAGCTGGCGAGGCGTCAGATTACGTACGAACGATAAAAATATTAAGTGCCTAATTTAATTTATCGATCGATATAAAAATGTTCGTGTATCAAATATATTGTGATAAAAACACAAATGATATTTAAAAATATATTTCATAAAATAATCCAATCCTTAAAATGGAAGTCCATTTACTACAATATAATATATTCGCTTGTCCTCACGAAGCATAATAACATTACCTATTTACATAACAATATTCCACTGGGCCACGAAAAACAATGAGTATTTTGACTTTGTTTTGTATTAAGTTCACATTGACACGCAAATGTAAATAAATGCAAGTCAAAATGGGGGAATACAAAAGCACAATTATTGTAACTTCAAAGACAAGCTACATGATTACATTTACGGTGATAATATGGTTAATATTCCTGAGTATATTCATTTTATATGTAATACAAAATGTAACAGCTTGGAGTTGTTAAATTCCGTTATCCCAACATATCTTAAAAATCGTCAAAGAGATATGTTTAATTTGGATTTTGAATTATCATTCCCACTAATACATATCTCATTTAGCAAGAAATGAATATTTATTTTACTGTTATTATAGCACAAAACAAAAATCTGTCTGATTTATTTAATAATAATGACTTATTTTAGACATGGTTTACAGAGCGGTGTATCCAATGTTATTTATTTATTCGCCTCTATGCTTCCGCCATTCTCATAGTTACGGTCATAAAGTGATTTTGGCTATGGCATTGCAATTACCGTCGAGAGAAATCGCGGTCAAACGCAAACCCAGGCCGTGCAAATGGTCATTTGTGGTACTCACCATTCTGGCACATTGAGTTTCTGTAGCGATCTCTGGACACGCAACTCGTGCTCGGAGAGTACACGATCTGAATTCTTCTGCAACTCGTTCTCAGGAGGCTGTAACAAACGAATGTTCGAGTTGAACATATCCATCTTTGATTTTAGTGAACATAAGAACAAACACTACTTACTATAAATAATGATGAAAAGCTTTAAAAACGTATAAATATACATTAATTATAGGGCTTGTAAATAATATGCTGGTTAGGGAATGCAATAGTTTTATTGCCAATTAATAATGATTACATTGTTCTCGCTATATTTGAACAGCATTTACCAATTTATCGTCATCATCTTCAGGCGCTAAACGATAAATTGTTTTATAAAAAGCGGGATCGGAGTCTAAAGCCTGGACCTTCGTCTGAATATCACAGTTTTCACCATTAAAATCATACATGGACGAGGAATCAGTAATTCCCTTATTTATCTTAAGGGTTTCGTGCATCTTGTTCACAGCGAATTTAGCATACTGAGCTTCTTCATCCTGAATTGACAAGTCTGCTATATTCGTTTGTGCACCATTTGACTGACTTACGATCTTTTCTAGGGATTCCCGACTCTTCAACATACTATCACTTAATCCACACACATTCACAACGTCTGACCAAGATATATAACTATCAGAATCGTTTGTCACTTTCTGTACATTATTAATAGAGTCTGTGATGTCGCCTTTACTTGCCGACACTAAATCTGATATTCCATAAATAGTTTCATACCACGATTCCGCCTCAAAATCCGACTTCAAAGAATTTAAACTAAAACTGACTCGTCTCTTCGACCTTCTTAAAGTTGATGTTGCTAGAACCAAACTTTGATTATCACTTCGCAGTAGTATATTGTCCTTTTCAAAGTCTGCATAATCCGGCAAGTCAATATCGCTCAAATCTTTATATTGAGGCTTTGTAATAGAATTATTTGAGTCTGGTAATTCTTCTAACGGCGGAGGTGGAATATTTTCCACAATACGATTTAAAAAAGCTCGCACTCTTTCATCGCTGTTCTCTGATACTTCTTTCTGATATGACTTTTGTACTAAAGATAGTAATCTGTTTGTGACATCATTCAGAGACGTTGTACTGTTGCAAGATTTAACGCTGCAGCTTGATTGGCTCGATCGTCGCTTGCGTAATACGAATTGTCGTATACCTATCTTTGATTTCCATTCTTTGTGTTTAGATTGAAACCCGCTCACAGTTAAAGAATTCTCGTCCTCCGATTCGCTTCTGGGTATATCTGGAAACTTCGAGTAATAGACGTCTCTCGAGAGTGGTCTGGTATACACGTGGTCGGGGTCCACTTCCGCGAAGGGCTCCATTTCTTGCGTGATCCAAATAGTGTCCAAACGTTGCCAAAATCCATTCCTCTGTAGCACTTCTTCTGTAGTTAAAAACACTATAGACACCATACTTATGTAGCTGTTATTGTTACGAGATCTTGAGACAGACTGCAGTATCATAATACTTGTTAAGATGTTCATTAAACAAATTATGTTTAATTTAAAATTATTTACAAAAACAGATGATCTCTGTAGAATGTTGAACATAACGATAATGTTTAGTAAAAAATCTTTTGTCTCAATGAATTTGTTTACGTAATTAGTTAATAGATACAGCATTATTGGAACATCTCATTTCGATTCATTGGTTGAAATTATCCGATATCACATAATGGCGTACTACATTTAAAGGCATTAGATATTCACTGGTTCGGAAAATTACATTTGGGACATTTATCTTCCTATAGGTCCAATAATTCGATCACAAAATTCACACAGTGTCTCTGAAATACCTGTCACAACAAGCGCTCCTAGTGCGACCTTGAAATTATTTGCCATAAGACTCACCCGGACGTCGGACGAAGTGAGTAGCGCACAGGGCCCGAGAAGGCCAACACTCTCCCAACATGTCATGTTCACTGCGAACTTCACGCACTCAATGTTCGCCGACCGACCTACTGTCGTGTACCGATAGCATTATCGGATTTTAATGCACCGGTGACTTCGTAATGCAACGTTACGTAAGTCTCCATATCGGCCGATATCGTGTCGTCGGTTGTTTTACTATAAAAAATAAGCAACTACACACAAAGCTTCGAGGCTCCGAAAGGAAGTGAATGAAGCAAGTTGCAATATCGAAGCGGAAAGCGCTCGCGAATCATATCAGCATAACGTTGCCTATTGAACGAGAAAATCCAATTACGAGACTGAATCGGAGCGACCGCGGGGCTTCGGTGCTTAAGGTCGCTCTGCGGGCCGGAGCCGGGGACGGGGCTGGGTCTGGCATGCGGCGCTCGGGGCGGACTTACGCGACTGCTGCGGCAGTTAGCATCGTGGAACATGGGAGTGTCCAGAGGACAGGCGGCCACGGCGCTGCCTCCCGCCAGACTGAGGCGCGGTGCGTGTCCTTGGGAATCGCGCATGCGCTCTTCGCCTACCCTTACTATCAGTGTCTAGTGGCTGTAACAATGCGAGCGTAGAAATGTGCCATCGCGATGATGGCACACTTTACCTCAGCTGTTTCTGTGTTATCTCCGAAGAATGCATTTAAGACGTGCCCATTAAATTGATTTATAGCGCTACGGACATTTGTAAAATGACTTAGACAGTCGTTTTATCCAATAGAGAAGGCGATATTGGCTTTATAAGGTCGTGTTTAGTAGAAATACATTTGATAACAGGATGTATGGATATGAAATCAAAATTATCCAAACAAGTTTTTATTTTTATTGTAAGGAGGGCGAAGCTTTGCGTGACATGTTTTCCCTCAAATAACCAAAGCCTCCGAATTAATTTGTGGGCCACATTACCTAATCAATTATTATTAGTTTACAATGCATTATTGTAAACAATGCAGTAGTTAATCATACAATGGAAAATATTGCAAAAATTGTTCTACGAATTAAAAATAATAAAGCAATTATGTTATTCATCTTGTAATAGAAGAATCAATAACGTATAAATATATAAAACGATACGAGGAGTGCGTTGACTTAGATAAAATTGAAAATACTTTAGCTTTTGGTTGCTAAAAAAAAGTAAAAAATACACTTACTCTTAAATACGAACATCTATCGAACAGCTTAGCAGTTGCTTGGGCAATTGTCGCCATTATCTCTAGCTGCACAGTCAGATGTTTTCTATACTCTTGTGAGGCACCGAGCAGCCCTGCTCGGAGGGATTCTTAATTAAGAATAGTTGTCGAGTTCAATACGATAGCCAGTTCGACGGTCGCTCGGGAATGACGTTAATAACATATGCCGCTAAGGTATGCCGGAGGATGTGCCGACGTGTGGGCCGTGACCCCGCTGGCCTGCACTCGCGCGAGTACTGACCGCACCTGGGGAGTTATCTGATAGATTATTCCTGTCCCACGTCCGTACGTGGAAGGAATTCTTGTGCAACTAATAGGTGGAAACTGGCTCAAATTGTCGGCGAGCGGATCTCTATTCGCGGCGCAACGTATCGTGGTGCAATGTCGGCTGTCGCGTGCAAGGTGGGATGCGTCTGATGATACACATTAAGTGGGTAGGTGGAATGGCGGTTGGACGTTAGCTATTAGTGCAACCTTGCTAACAATGTCGCTGGTTTAAGCGTAAAGATTACAAACAAAACTCCAGATCTTATCCAACATGACAGATATTAATTTAGCATGAGCTTTTTATGTTTTACAAAGGAAAACATCGTGAGGATATCTGCACAATCTGTTCTCTGAGGTGTGTTAAGTTAGCCATTAAACTATAGCCTTAAACTTCATAAGGAAAAACCCGTATCCAACCGGAGCAAATGTGTCGAAAAGCAAATTTCCCAAATAATACAATTTCACAAACGCGTTTCGTGCTTTCCTTACGCGCGACAACGAGACCACGTATCTCAAACAATGTGTCGAGTACAATTACGCAAGTACATGGCAGTGTGTAAATATGACGCAGTGGTGCTACAAGACCCAATTACTGGCGAGATGCGAAGTTCTAATTAGACGTAACACAATGCCTGTTAGCGAGGTAAGGCGCAAATTGGCGTCATTAACACACCGCGAGTGTGCAGCGGTACGCCTCATGAAAGGTTTTGTGTGTTACACACAATAACCGATTCAAAGCACGCATCGATTGATGCATTCCAGTGTAAATAACGTTTGAATGAAGGTCCGCTTTGCCTTCATACGGTAAATTGTAGAGTATTGATTGGCCGTGTAAGAAACGACCCACACACTGATTTGGAAGCCAAGTAAGGATAAGATAGAAAAAAACACTCGTTTTGCTTTCATCTCTTGCTACACGTCATCCGGTTTCCTGTTCTTGATTATATTTATTACTAGTTGACCCGGCAAACGTTGTTCTGCCATATAAATTATAACAGTATTTCTCTTCTATATAATGGACGTTAT
>DWUN01002575.1:0-13566 GCA_018249975.1 Passova gellias | reverse complement strand
AATATATGCTTATTTAAGTCTAATTATTAGGTAACAATACATCTATTCTAACTGTATTTCTTAAATTTTCGTAAAAGGCAAAATATGCATTGAATTGACAATTCTTGTAAAATCCATAAATGTACAAATACATATTTGTGCAAATTAACATTTTTGTTTGTCTTTAGCTGCTAGCAGATTAATGAGCATTTAAATATTTAATATCTTTCCTCGTAGACGGTATGACAATTCCCTAAAGCCACAGAGTAAGACGACTTACAAACTGGGTCGGCTGCAGATATTAGATGCGGAGTCATCTACGAAATGAAGATTTCTAGGCATTATTGCCGCCATTGCGGTAGGTTTTAAGGTTTCATCTTTATTTTTCAGCTTAAAGAGGTTGTGTTTAAACAGGAAACGCTTCATACCGTATATACGACTCTATTACAAATTATACTAGGTATCATCATTAGTACAAGTGGATACGCAGTTCTGTTTTTCAATTGTCACATTTTGAATTTGAATTTGAATTTGTGCATTACAATGGGAAGTTCACTTTTTGGAAACTAGTTCAAGATAGAATCCATTGTTCGTATATACACCCTGCAATTTATGTAAATAGCAATAATAACTGGGACAATTCTAAATACGGCTATCTAATTTCAAATGACGCAATTGAATGTCTGTGCTATGGTAACTGGATAGCTGGTAAACATAAGTATATACGGTTAAATACTTATATAGATGGTTTTATTATACCCAGACAAAGAACATATAAAAGTGCTCATCTCACAAATGTTTGTACTGGATGGGAATCGAACCCAAGGCCTCCGTTTCAGTGGTCATGATCTTTAACCATTCGACCACGAGGCCAGTAATTAAACTGTTAGTGTCACTATGCTCAATATTAGGTGTTAAAAGAATATTACTAGTTTAGTATTTTGATGACGTATTTCAACATGTCACTCGTACCGAATATTCGTCTCAATATAATATAGTTATCAGCCAACAGTATCTACCAGAACGAATATCACTCAGTCCCCTGTATCCACTGTCAGTGCGTGTCATCGCATCTAAATCTGGTCCGGCATTACCGCTGCGGCTATTTGAGGCGGATAACGGGCGCGTTTCCATTGCTTGCATACGACACGACATAAACGAAATGTCGGATGTGGCGAAAATTGTAATTGTCATTAGTAAATCTGTTATAGAAGACGCATGTATATCAAATTTTTATGTACTGTAAGTTCTACAAGATTGTTTTGTGATTGATGTGATGCTTGGTGATGTTTGATGTTTGTTGAACAGGATTGCTGATTGTCGACACTCACGAAAGACATATAAGTATTTAGCGCAATTATTTATTGCACAAATTCTCTATACAAGTATGTATGTATCTAGAAATTTAATTTTAAAGAAGTTATTGCTTATGTTCTGTATTGAATGGAGTGATTAGTAGAGATAAGAGCAGTTTTAACTGAGAATTCCGTTCGGAGCATTACAATTTACAACCACACTCAATTTGAAGTAGGATATAAATGTAGATGGCCTGAAGTGATTGAAGTAATTATTTTAACCATAAAACAGATGTAGTCCAGAAACAAAATCCAAGCTAGGTGTACTATTTAACTGCGTATTGCATTGATTTTATAGGGTTTACTGTCACACAAATGAACATGTGATCAAAGGGCGAATTAAAACTTATCTTTAACATTACAGCATATTAATCCTTTATACTCCGTACATTACAAATTAGTCAGTATGTCAATTTGTTAAGAGAGTTCAAAACTGATTGATATCCCTTTATTGAGATTGCTTACATGCCATCTGACGTTAAATTAAAAGTTAACATCAGATGGCCAATGTTAAATTAAGTACCCCTGTACTATTAAGTGTTGTAACCAGATATCTGATAAACTAATAAAACTGGACAAATACTCATGTTAAACACACAAACATTTGTTGTATATGGAAATCGAACTCACGAACCTTGTATCAACCACAATAACGAACCACTAGACCAGCATGTCATAAATTCTCTTTGTTTTCTATGACTATTATTACTATAGCGCTGTTAATGATCTTTTTTTTATTGAGTAACAGGCTTGCGTTACGATGTTACTATTTTGCTGCATTACGTTAATGACGTGACGTACCGGTGAATGGGAACGCGCGGATCGGAGCGTCGCGCTCGCTGTCATACAACATAATATGACAATAACCACTCGGCGCTCCATTCGCTGTTGTGTTATTGAAAGACATCTTGTTTGCGGCTATTCTCGGTGTGTACGGACTTAAAAACGTTCACGCTGATGGAGAATTAAAAGAGAATTCTCAAAATGAAATAGGGATGCATATCTAAATCTCTCGAATAAATCATCTGAATTAGGTACTAACGATCCGTACCGGCTTCGCACGGTAGTACCTACATCTTATTAATTATATTGTCAATAATTTCCGCTATATACGCGATATAAAGATATTTTGTTGTTTTTTTTTTTCAAACGTTTGGTTACATTATCGAAGTTGTCATACGGATCGAGAACTGTGTTGAAAATATTCTAAATACCATCACGCCAGGTCCCTAATGCAGTAGGCAGAAAACACAAAGTGCCAAATATCTGTCCATAAGAACCTGACGTGCTTCGTCTACATTCATCACTCTTTTTATTTGTATGTATAGACCTATCGTATAATAAATTGATTTTTTTTTATGTTTCGAGAGTAGCTAACGAGCTGGCAGCAGTCATAAGTGGCCTCTCCGCCCATGGACATCTGCAATCGACCTCTAATAGATCTGTAAATAGCCTCCAATAAGGCTGTTGATAGCAATGCCCATGGCAACATAACGCTGGGGAAAACTCTAGGGATTCCCAAGATAGACAAATATGTCCGGCAGTGGGACTCGTGATGGCCAATTACGATTGGACTCCGTGATTCGTTAGGGTAATACTTCGGTTAGAGCATAATACGTACATTGTTTGTTATCGTGCTGGTACAGAGCGTGAGCAGATGGCGCTCGGACCCCCGGCGCGGGCGCATCTGATCCGCTAACGAATGCCGCGATGTCTCTATTAGCTGGCCCAGGAGTTGCAGACCGAATGCGGTCGCTGTAGAGTCGATTCGTATTACATTCCACGGACCGATATTGTGAGAACCGAAATTGATTTGTTTCAATGATGTTGTGTACAAAATGCAAGCAATTGTAAGTGAGAAAATCGTTGTTTTTTTTTGTTTAAGTGTAATTATCGGTTAAATCTGTAAATCACAAATGATTGGTTAATTTTTTAATTGAACTTATTAATAAAAATTGTCTTTGGTTACACATAATTTTAATTTTCTTTTTAATATATTCCAAAGTTGTGATTTGTTTATTATAATAACGGCTGAAAAAAAAATTAAAAATTAATGTGCTCAATAAAAATGTTTCATTTAATATGTCATTGTTTCTACCACAATCGGTAAAGCTGGTGTAAACTTTCAATTATGAATAGATATGGAAATGTGGGAACAATGCAAAGCAACTCCACACCTTCCCTGTTCCGCCGAGCGAGATACATTCCCTGCACTATGCAAATAAAGTCGGTAGCAAAAACAAAGCGAGCCACGGTAATTACACCGAGTGGAAAATTAACTGACATCGATACCGCGAACATGCTCGCCCGAACGGAGCACGTAATGAGTGCTGATATCGGTTTGGTGCACGCCATTGCGGTTAGACCTTTTTTATGTTTTAATTGTAATAAACGACATTGCGTAATGAACGTTAAGTTCCTATTAGTTCGTTATGGAAGTAGCTTTTTGTTCAATAGATAATTGCTATTAGAATTTCTCTAATCGAGCTTTGGATGTAACGCTGTTATGTGACTTGACAGGGATATGGAGTTACATAGGATAATATATATAGTTTATTAATGTAAGTAATATATAGTCCTAGTTAAAAACATCGTGATTGTCGGTGTAGCTTCCCGCAGTTTACCGTGCTTAACAGTTTAAGAGCCAAAAAATTTATAATTCTTACCAAAAATAAGGTACTCGCGTTTATATTGTAGATAACACTAGAATTTTGTTTAAAAACACATTGTTTAACTTTTAGTAACATATTTATACATAGTAAATTGAAAAATATTAATCATAACTACAAAATATAGTAGGTACAGAGCAATTTGATAATTATACCTACAGGTAGGTTGTATATATTTATAACTACATATATTGTAACTAAATTCGTTAATAAAGAAAATTCTAAATAACTGCTGTTAATAAATAATCTGTTTTCCACGCGTCAATGTTATATGTATATATTGACACGCAAATTTGAAATTCCGGGTGTTATTATATATTGACGTCCGGGAAACAGATTAAAAAATCTTTTAACACAAATGGTGTTTTTGTCAGCGCAAAAAACTTTAAGCTCGAAATAGTCTTACTCTAGTACAAGCTCATGGGGCTGTGGAAAAGTAATTGAAACTTGAGCCTCTCTATTTTGATAAATAATAAAAAACACCTCTTGCAAACGGTCAGGGCCAACCCTAAAAAGCTCCGATCTATTTTGGTGGCAATTTATAAAATAAAGAAACGCGATCTTTTCTGCATGTTGGGCTTCAACCGCGACCGACACATAAATCTGTATCCAAAGGGTTGTAAATCCACCACCCCTTCCAAATGTAGTGATATATTCGCCCTTCTAACAAGACCTTCCGCTCCCCGCGCATAACACCCGAAACAAGATGAAACAGGGCCGTGCTATACCAATCGAGGGGTCAGTAAACGTTGGTCGCTATTTTATAAATACGAATGAAATTTTCAAGAAGTAAGATATGGTTCGACCTTCCTTTTCTAGTCAATTTTCCAAAGTGATATCGGTTACGCCAGCACTTATGTAGTGTTAATTTTTTATTCTTCTTTCAATATTTTATAAAGTTGATCAGTACTTAAGCAGTAAATTTCGTTATATATATATATATCTTTATGAGCAAATTGACAGTATAACCAAAGACAAAAAAATCAATCCACTTATGCGCGGTCCCAGATTCGATTGCCGATCGGACATAAAATGCATCAACTAGATTTCCTGGTGTCAATCCCGGTAATTGTTTACTCGTCTCTGTAAAATTTTAATAATGTTTTTAAACAATTTTATTATTACACTTTTCGACGCATTTCGAGATTCAAAATGTTGTGCGAAAAAAATTTATTTTATTTACAAATCAAACTTTTCAATGGAAGAAAAGTCAACAGTAACCACAGAACTGCGTTTTCCCTATTTTACGTGGCATTCATGTATATTTTTCACTTTTTAGTTTCGTAGGCGCGAAGCCATTAAGGTATTGACGAGTTCAGGTCGGCCCTGTGAACGAACCGCAATAATTCACAAAGAAAGCCAATATAGGAGTGGTGTTCCATCAAAGATTAAAGATAAAACAGTATTTAGAACAGGTAATGGTAACGTCACATTAAATTTCACCTTTTATAAAAAGTCTCCACCAATCCGACCTCGTCAGCATTTACACTTTTTATAATGTAAAGTAATGACATACAATATTACGTACGCATTGCTTGTATTTTGATGCTATGTGTAGGTAATGGAAAAACAGGATGCAACTACGTAACATCTAGCACTAAAGTTATTTAACAGTCTACATAGTAATAATTCCCGGCTTAGCCAGTGGATGGATTTATCATTTTCTAATTCCATCACGCTGTATAAAGGCGGGTGTAATTATGAAGATTGAGCCTGTCGCGAAATAACTGTTTCCTGCACCGAGAAGAAAACCAGTCTAGCTATAATTGTCCCCGCATTAAAGGACTCGTTTCACCGGAAACGAGGAACGAGAAACTAGTCATGGATCGAGCGACACATTATGACAGTTCGTACAGGATTTATATAAAATAATAAATCATATTCAAATTGTGACTTGTAGATTAGGTATATCTTCCCAGTGTGAAATATATACGTTGAGAAAAAGCGGTGGGAAGTGATGTTAACATCAACTAGTAGTATAAACAACTAGTACTGTAGTAGGCGAGCAGAAAGCTTGACATTTGTCAAATTTCTGTCATGACAATCTAGTGGTACCAATAAGGAAGAGACAAATTAAATGGCTGTCGAATATCGCAGAGATAAACGAACTAAGTGTCATATATCATCAGAACGGTGTTTATAGATAAGTAGGTTAGGTTTAAAGATTTATTCCCACAAAGACATCATTTTTACTTACATGAGAAAATATTAAATAAATGATAACTTAAAAATTTCGACTTTAATATACATTAAGTACAGTTATTTTACATTTACAATTGTTAGAAATAAGGACCTATTTAACGTATTGTTTTAAGTTGAACGAACTATTCTCCATTGAAAACGTACTGAGTAAGTTCAATCTAAAATACGTTAAGTAAATAACGTAAATAAGTATAAATTAATGGTTATCAACTATCAGTGGACAGCTCGCCTGATATCGGGTATCTATTAATTTCCATAATATACATTCCTGTCATTTAAATTGACCGCTGTTTGTGCCTTGAGCGAGAAATTCGTTTGTCGCTTGTCGTTTCGAGGTTGTCTCGCGGGAGACGTCAGTAAGAAAGTCTCAGATATTGTAAATGGGTAGCAGTTAATGGTGACCACTTACCATTCGCCTGTTTGCAACTTTATTGACTTGTAAATAGTCTTAAAAGCTTAACTATTGCATTAATTCTTCTTGCAATGTAAGAGTTTGTACATGAAATTATTTATTTTGTAATAATGTAGAGTCATAAATTCCTTTTATATATTTTTGTCATGTTTGTGAAATCTACGATATGAAAATTGTTTAATTTATTGGTGATGCGTTTTCGGTTGGTATTATACATATTTTCCATTGTCTCTCATTATAATTATCATCAATTTAATTAGATGCTATGCGATGTAAATAGACATATGCCTACTAGAGAAAATAAAGTAATGATTTGTAAATGATGAAATTAATATGAAATTATAAATTTTTAATGTAATATACTGGCAGTTCACGTATTAAGTAGAAAAAATCAAGTAAATGATAATTTATATTAAAAAAAAAAATACAGACGAATTGAGTACCTCCTCCTTTTGGAAGTCGGTCAAAAAGCGTTTGTTTCAATTTGACAAAAATCAATAAAGAAATCACTTGAATCAGTCTGTTATGTCTTTCTCTTTTCGTAACACATTCTTGAAGCCTAGACACCCTACACAACACATACAAGAAAACGTCTATAAGCCGCAAAAATAGCTGTGGAAGCAAATATATGCAAGCAATGAGAACATACGGGACATGGAGAAATCAGCCTTCTACGAGGACGAAATACGTCCTCTGATTTTAATTTCTGAACACGAACTATTTTAAAAAGTTATTGTCTGGTATGACCGCTTATAACAGGCGTGTAGAACATTTACATACGACGATTAGTGTCATTGCTTTTGTTTTTTTTGGTTCACTGCATTTTATCGCGTAGTCGAACAGGTGTGTATGTATATGCAAATGAGAATCAAGAAACTACGTGTTCATACGTAAAATTATATATACATAGATAGACACAAGCATCAACCGTAGTTCGATATATAAAATTTGAATGTTATTGACGTTCTTGTGTTAAAGAGTCTCTGTAATATTTGCATATAATTTTCTTATGTATTTACTATTAGGTATTATTATTATACGATCACGCCAGGTCCTTAACGGGGTAAGCAGAAAGCACCGAGTGCCAAATATGTATTTCTTATTATTTTTTCCTTATTTTAATAATACATTTCTCTTTCTTATTATCCTTATTAAACTTTAACTATGCCAAAGGGCATTATCATTTGTTCGCACAATATGCTTAAAAAGGGTTAAGTATAAAGTTTTCTCTTAAGGTAATATGTACTTGAAAACTTTAATATATAACATATGGTAAAGTATGTATATGTTACAAGGAATGTCTTGCGGACTTTTTCTATTAAATATTATTGTTCGAAAGAGAATACTTAATTACTGTTGTCTGGTCTTTGACCCCAATATTATTTTGATTTACTACGGTGAATGTATTTTGAATGTAGCGACCAATACTTTAACAGCCATATGGATGCATTATTAACACAATTTGTTAATTTAATGTCAGTTGAAAGTATTTCGCTTGTTTTAGCGCTTATAAAATCTTTGTTTTGTGCTAATTGGCAGTATTTTATACTCAACTAATGAAGATGTCAGAGTCCATTTTGTTTAGTTATAGCGGCACACGTTTACACCTGTATGGATATTTTTAAAATATTACTACCTATAGCAAGATAAAAATATGCATATTGTAATGTGTGTGACTATCATTATCTAGACTTTCTCAAAATTTGGATTTTAGACAGCCGAGAAATTTAATAAAAGGTTTGAATTCGATTGTTCCGGATACAAGTATAGTTTTTTAAAACTGAACTATAGTTTTTTTGTGTGAACATTGTTTCATAATATTACAAATGGCGTTATCAACTATTACGAGAGCTAGGATTAAATAAAATAAGACTTAATCTTTATAACATGATAAATCATTTATTATTATTTATTTCTGTAACTCCTGTATTTACGTACATCATTAATATTATTGGTATATATTTTTTGTACATTATATTAGAATCTTTATTTTTAATAGAAATAATTAATAATAATCTAACTGCGCATTTCAAATAAATGAATTATTATACCGATTATAATAAGTTTCTAATCACTTATTTAGCTTCTAGTGTTAAGTGAAGGTCGTAGTGTCGTTGAAATGAATATTTATTGACATTTAAAAAATGGGTAAGATTTGTTAGCGATTTAAAAACATTTTTAAAAACCTTGCACGTTGTGGTTACTTCGCTAACTATTTTGTTATTTTGATCATTGTGTCTTAAATTTGAGAATCAGCTCAATACGTTTTCGTTATAGCAGACATGGACTACCCGATGCAGGCTATCACACACTGCATTCCTAACTGTATGTATTGTTAGTAGGTACCTCTCATAGTTGTAAAACTGTAGGGAATAGTGTTTGAATTCAAAGCTTCCAACGTTACATCTGTTTTCGGCGTTAAGACGGACATTTTATACCAATAACGCGAAGTAAAAATGCTTAGGTACACTATTTTATTCCATTTTGAAGAAATACGGAGAAATATTCATATCACTTTATTTCAGTTTCAGGCGTATGAAAGGCAAATATATTTGTATGGCTAGTAGGTATAGCGGTTAGGCTGACTCGGTTTATAATACTGTTCTTAGGCAAAATTACATTAATATTTCAAACGGATTATAAATACTTAGGTTATCTACTACGGTGAAGTACTTTGAAAAACTGGGACAGAAGCTGATTGCGACTAAGCCTTTGTCCAGCAGTGGACAATCTGAGAATGATGACAGTAAATTGTTTTGAACGAAAGATGTCATTTACCAACATGTCTTTATGTGCTTGCTATTAAGAAAAAAAAAACATTATTGTCTCTCTCACACGAATTAAAGATTAAAATTGTCATTGGCCAGAGGAGTCATAAATTATACGTTTTGTTACGACCTACCTAACGCCACACGCGTAATATATCAGTGGGAGAAACTTTAAGTATTCGTTGTTAATCTCTCGAAACTTGACAGTGTAACTTATAATGCTCAAAATATTGTCTGATGAAATTAATTGAGTTTTTTTTAACTATAAATTAATATGAATATAATGATAGATATAAAACTATTAGAGTACAAAGGTGATGATAAAATTTATGTCCAAATTATGTGACACAGAGTAAAAAATCTCGTACAATGTACCAGTTGAATAATGGAGGTCAATGGATTAAAAATTGACATACTGTACTTAGCTATATTTCGTATTTAAGCGGGTATTTTTTCTTTTTTTATGTGCAAATAGTATTTTCGCAATAAATTGCAGAAGATAATTTTATATCGTATTACGTACATTCGGGCTTAAAGGCCATCAGAATTATGTTTACTGTACAATCCATAGACATTAAGCTATAAATAAATAAATAAATCTTAGTTCCATCGGCTCTAGAATACAACAACTCAAGCATCTGTTGAATAATATTTCCTCCAAATCCATATTTAAAGAATTTATACATAAGCCACAGATAGTAGATTTTACAGTTACTTCCCGCCAAGGATTCGAACCTCAGACGTACGCACTTGGATACTGAAAGCTAACCACAACGCTGTTACTACCACCACAAATCATAAGAACAAAATTTATAACAGCGCTTCTACGGCGGTGTATAAAATAATTCCCAGAAATAACTTTAAACGAAGTGTAGATTTTATCAGCGTATAAAAGCGTTATGCGATACAGCCACACCGCAAGGTCGGTGGAGTTACTAATATTTAACACGATTATGTTAATACGACACTGGTGTCCAACGTTTCGGACATTTTTCACGCGGCGACACCCGGTCTAGCTACCGAGTCATTGACCCCGAGGTATTCAGAAGATGGATTCATTATCGGCAACACTGTATTTACGATTCGATTGCTCAGGTTAATTACTGTCAAATATTTCTGTAATAGAGATTTGTTCATCGTTATGTTATAGACGAATAGTGCAATGTTAAGTGGTCATTGAAGTTTGTAGACTTCAAGAATGCCTATAAATAACTGTAGATAAGATGGACACGCTAAAAGATCTCATAATAACATATGTGGAACGTATTACCTGTATTTAAAAACACTTCATAGCAAAATTATGAATTTCATAACATCTATTACATTTGTTTTGTGGTGATTAAATCAAATATGATAACATTAGACCATCGGCTTAATGACTATGTGGTTGGGAATTTGTTACATGTATTGGTAAGTTATATGTTTGTAAGGATAGCCAGAGTTTGTAATTATTATATAATGTCTTTATATTATATATTATTTACATATATCAAAGTCGTTGTTAAATATCTCATAATTATGGATACTTTGAATATCCCTCAGTCGAAATAATGATAACATTCTTCGTCTTTATGTTACGTCACATTACAAAGTTGTTATTATTTCAAAATATGTATCATTTGTTCTAAAATAAATCAATGTAGGTATGAGGAATGCTTCCCTCATTTCTGATTTCCAATCGAAACCAAAAGTACAAATATACCCAGTAAACACAGTACGTAAAAGCTCAAGTAATAAACTGGCGATTTTAAAATACAGACCCAAATAGAAGCAGTGTTCTCATCTCATGATGAGAGCGCCTTAAAAGGATGAAACGAAATCGTGTATTGGAGAAAAAACGAGGAAGTCTTACTGCGTTGCCTCCAAAGTTTCTCATAGCGAAACCTCAGCGTATGCATATCCCGGACAAAATCTTCCCACAAAGCGTATGCGGCGTAATTAGCAAATGGCTAAGCATATCGATAGCTGGCCGTTAAGTTTTTTTACTTTTTGGCAATACCAGTTGGTTAGCTTTCAGTTAGTTTTTCAAAAAACTACCGTGCTATTTGCTTCTCTCATTTCGGTGTTCGATTGAAATTATGTATACGTAGATTTGAATGTACAATGTACAGGATCGAAATGTCTGTACCTATGTATGTAGATCTTTAAAACTTCGCAACGGATTTTGGTGCGGTTTTTTTAATAGATAGAGTGATTCAAGAGGAAGGTTTATGTGTATAATAACATCCATTATATAGAAGAGAAATACTGTTATTTTTGGAGTTTCTAATGTGATGTCGTAAACAATTAGATACATTTTTTGCGGCTGGTACGGGACGAAGTCGCGGGTAAAAGCTAGTTGTATATATTGAGTAGATTGTATTGAAATTCGAATTGGGATAGAGTTTCCTTAACGTTACTAGCAATAGTAAGATACACGGGAGCCTAGGGGTGGGATATGAAAAGGGTTGCCCACAAACGTCATTAATCATCTTACAGTTGTTTCTGTAATAACTATTGTTAATTTCGGTTGGAAGCTACGGAGTTGTATTACTATTATCATTATTATTATTATACCATCACACCAGGTCCATAATGGGATAGGGAGAGAGCATCGAGTGCCAAATATTTACGTAGTTTTAACCACGTCATAAATCTGGAATGCCAATAATGTGCACCAAAACAGGGCGTTGAAAGCCATACTTGCAACGAAATGCCATTCTTGTGACGTATATTAACAGTATACGACTCCATACAAAGAAGGAAACGTTTAACTACAAATTTAAAACAATTATCCACTCTTGACATGACCATTATAATCGTAAATATCTTATTAAGACATAAATAATACTATGTTACGACCCCCATAGTAAAGGAAAACCAATACAAGTAGACCTCGATTTTGGTAGTAAATACGAAGCAGGGGAGATCTTTTTGATTGGTGTTTTCAATGTTGCCATAAAGAAAAATAAAATTCTACAATAAAGTGAGCTCTAACAAGCAATCAGAATAGATGGCAATCGAATAAGTTTGTTCTTTAGTTCCTCAGTTGTAAACCGTTTTAGCGTTCTGTTGAACAATAAGGAAATACATATAATATAATTGCCTAAAACCATCTGTCTCGTTTTAGTGGCGACGTTCGTTTGTTTCATTATAATTGTATTTTGTAGAAACAGTCAATATTAAATACTCCACAAAAACGACAGTTATCGGTGTATAAATGATATTAATATTGCCCTTAAAACTTTTGTCGAGAATATGTACCGCTCATTACCTAAATGGATATTCTGAAAACTACTGAGATTCAAATATTATGTTTCAATATAATATTGACTAGCGGCCCGCCCCGGCTTCTCACGGTAGTACATCACTGTTTTATTGTCAATAATACGTCGTACGCGATGTAACGACTTCTTTTTGTATTTTCCTTACACGTTAAATATTCTATCGCATATGTTCATCAGGGATATCGTAGGATCCTAATAGTGAAAGAATCTCGGAAAGTATCAAATCGGTCCAGTAGTTTCAGAGCCTATTCAATGCAAACGAACAATCCAGTCTTTCCCATTTATAACATTAGTTCAAATAACCCATTTTTTCGTATAACTGTTATTTATAAGAAATGTTTATACGGAACCATAGCTTTACATCTCTAATTTTAACTGAACAATTTATAAAACAAATCCTAACGGTATGGGGTAACATTAGATGGCTATTACAGAATAATTTAATCGTCTCATAGTTTTATAGAGGGTTAATGAAATAATTGTTGCATATTAAGGTGTAAGTTCGCCGTGGGGTGGGGTTTTATGGGGTACCTCGGAGAGCCCCAATTCCGAAGTCGTAAACTAATGCCATATCGTAAATAGGATAGAAAATTTTATGGTAATAACATTACATTCATTTCTCTGTATACCTTTCTTTTATCTCAACAACTTCCCTATCAATGTTTTACGTTTCTTTTAATATTATTCAATTTATGTACAAATGCATAAATAAATGATGACAATGGGTGAGGTACATTGAGGGTCTACGCTGGAGGACTTTTATCGTGGTTAGTATGGCTTTATAATATTTTGGCAGAACATACGAATACACCCAGCCATATTATCCCAAAGTATGTAAGCCTGTATGTAAGCCTGTATGTAAGAGCCTGTTGCTATGTAAACAAACCGTTTATAAATCACATAAATCAATAAATA
>DWUN01002574.1:0-13568 GCA_018249975.1 Passova gellias | reverse complement strand
CTTTCTCACCTGGTACCTGCGCAGGTGTCACCGGGCAAGCTCCACAAACATTCCGGTATTAAAAAGTACACAAGAGATTACTGAGAACCGAAAGTTATATGCTTTAGAAAATAAGTTGTGTCTTATGGCTCTGGGATCTTACTCTATGTGTGTATTATAGGACACCTGTATATTCACTGCTTATATAAGCTATTTCCATAATTATTACCAAATGCCGCGTTAAGTACATAAGGGACAAATGGTCGCAAGAGAAGCTTAATTACACTTTAAAATGCTAGTATATTTTTTTCATGCAATTACTATTTATTACATACTTATTTTACTGTATTGCATTGTTTCGAAGGTTTATAAGAATGTAATGTAAAAATAGCCTCACAGATTTCAAATAAACATATGACACCATGTTTCATTTATACAGTTACTAAATTTATATTTGTCCAATACATTTCACGCAGCTATCTAGTAGTTCATTGACCCCTGACCGGTATCAGATCTAAATAAACGTCATGTACCCTCCACTAGTATTATATTTCATCACAATATTTAAACAATACGATATATAAATGCAACAATGACTCTAGCACTTTCAATCGTAAACCTTAGCTTATTTATAAACTAATAATATGAACACTCCTTATTAACATAACATTTTATAATGAAATGCTGATTTCCCACTCCGGTCATTTATAAGCTATACTTGCTTGTATAATTGGTAATAGCCAGTATAAAATTATATATTGTAAAGGATTCATAAACTGTAAAACTACCATTAATAGTTATTTTACTGCCCGAGCTGCCAAAATCATTGAGCAATAAAAAGCATCGCCCGACGAAATACACAAATCATTAGCAAAAACTAGCTCTAATAATAACACTGTTTATAACACTATTATACTTTATACTTGATATGGCACAGATTCTTCTATTACGTAAGAGATATTATCACAAAATACTTCATAAACTGTGTACTTTTACATTATAAGTACCAACATATTTGGCTAAAACAATCTCAAAATATAAATTATGTAAGCTGCAATTTTGAAGACTAAGTCACAACCTAAGTATCAATATTTTATTACAGCTACATTCGTAGCACATATATGTAATAAAAAAAATGGAGATATTTGTCAGTCTTAAATTTTTTGTAGATATGTAATGCATGGGTTTGTGCAAAACTATTTTTGTCAACGATATACGTAAAGCTGTCTTTATGAACTATGGTCATGTAAACTAAACCCTAGTTGTATTTTCACAGTCGTAAATCACTTTGGACTACAAAATATCTAATTTGAACTTTTCTTCTTACTTTCTAATGATATACAGTAAAGATAATTTTTAATTATTACCTACCAAAGTATATGTACAACATCAAAAAATAGATGCAATTGTCATCTTTCAGAATACTGAATCAGTTACCTACGTTACATTCATGCGAAAATTAATATTCTACGATTTCATTTAAGATGTTATTACAAAAGTATTTAGAGAGCAGACAAGAATCTAACTAATGAGACGGAATATTTGAGAACAGTGATAATGTAAAAGATATGTTGCATTTTTGAACTTAAAATAATCCTTCAATATAAGAGGGAGGATCAACGATCAATCGAAACTAAACTTCACTTCCTCGCGCGACGGGTCGTTGTTGGCGGCGACAGCCTGCAACCAATACCTGCTTATTTGGCTTTCGATAGAGGGAGTGCTCTCCTTGCGCGCGGAGGCGCGAGCCTTCCTCTTGGCCTTGGTGTGCTTGGTGCGCCGGCGGCCGACCTTGGTCTTCATCTCGGCGATCTTGACGGAGAGCTGGCTGTCGAGCGAGTTGCGGCGCGACTCCACGGATACGTGGCGCAGGCTGATGCTGATCTGAGAGTCCTGCGAGTTGCGGCGGTCGGGCGTGGAGCTGAGCGAGGGCGGCGCATGCGCGTGCGCCGCGGCCGGCAGCACCAGCGCGTCGCGCCGCCGCACGAAGCGCGGCAGGTTGGCGGCCCAAGACGACGACAACTCCCCGCTGTGCAACGTTCACATTCATTGTAATCCTTCTATTCTATGTTAATTTTCTAGCTTCACATTTCGTACATTGGTTTTAATACCGATATTGTCTCGTTTCGGTTGTTACATTGACACTTACTGTTTTTACTCAGTATGCAGCTATACTATAATTGTATTGATGTATATACATAGAGGTGTCAATGAACTGCTTCCGATTCATCTCAATACTAGATATAAATATATTCAATTTAGAATAGCAGTAGTATATGAAACACTAAAATATAAATAGATAATTGCCTGTGCAAATATATATGATGGTTTGATGCAGTACAAACGTGTAATTTGAATATCAGCAGAATCACTTTTAATTATCACGTGAGTAATATGAGCGTATAACAGTTGTGAAATAGTAAGCATACAATACCTCTCGTGTTTGGCGTCGTCGGGGCAGTCGATGGGCGAGGTGTGGTCGAGGCACAGTCCCACGGGGTCCTGGCGCGAGCCGCCCAGCGAGATTGAGAGGCGGCCTCGCGCCGCGAACTCGTCGCGGCGGCGGTAGGCGCGCGCGATCAGCTCGTGCTTGCGCGCGCGCCGCGTCACCTCCGCCTCCACCGAGCACCCGCACTTCCTGCTCCCCGCCACCGCACAACCGTTATTTCACAGCATTCCAACAGTATTACACGATCTATTCCACCACTTGTTCTTGTCTAACTACACTATGCTCACGAATAAAAAAGTAACTGCAGCCATGTACAAAAATAACTTTTTTATTCATTGATTATACTAAACCAAAAAAGAGAATTTAAAATATTTTCGTTTTATCATTGGCAAAAAAAATTCATCTACCTTTATTTTTTTTCTATAGTATTAAATTTAAATTTGTACCAGAAATAACGGACGCAAGATAAGTTTTGTTACGTTTTCAAAGTTTTATACGAAAAATACTTTAACTGTCGATTTTACGTTATGTGAGCAATGATATTACAATTGGATAAAAAACAAATTTTAGCCTACACAAAAATCACCTCGCCATATATCGCCTCCACGCCGCTGCGGCAGCCGGAGTCCAGGTCCACGAGGCCATGAGCGCGCCCGCCGCGAAACAGCACAACAAGCGAAGCTGCAACACCGACACGGATGGGCGAACACCACTCGAACATTCCTTCTCGCTGTCTTTCAAAGCTTCCAGGCGACATCTAGAAAATGGGAACAAAACAATCTAGCGAAATGTTTATATGACAATTAGATTACAATAAGCCAATACCATAGAGCATTCATGCATATGTATGTGCCTTATATATTCAGTAGACATAAGCGAAGCTAATCTAATCCAGCCAATAAACGTATTTGTTAGTAACAAATGTGTTCTTCGAGAAAATATGCTGAAAATGTGACAAATACAATTATTGTCTGAAGAGGTACATGGTCACAATGGAACATTGGACCGAGGGACACTTACATGATGTTCCTTTTGAAGGACTCCTTCCAGAGGTCGGCGTTCCTGAACTCGTACACGTGACAGGTGAAAGTGACGCATATGAAGACGGCGACGAGCGCGGCCGTGAGCGAGCAGCGCGTGATCGTCTGCCGGATCTTGTTGGCGGCGCGCGGCGATATCACGTCCTTGCTCGACACGCGCACGGCGATCAGCGAGAATACACCTGGATATAGGTTTTATTTATAAACCCTGCTCTCTTTGTCATATACTCATGCGATAATATGTCACTATTGTAATATGCATAAAGTATAACAAAATTCAGTATGCAAACACAATCAAAATGTGCAAGACCTTACAGTATATCTTTGATAATACTTTCCATTATGCACTGTTTGACCGACTGTTACTCAGAACTGACAAGTTTATAAAGTAGATGCAACTCAAAGAACTCTTGAATGTTTTACTTCAGTCAAGATAGTTTGCCAATATATGATGTCCAGCATCGATATAGAACTCTTTCGTAGATTTTTTTAGAAATAACCATTATTTGTTCATACATTACTAAATTAACCTAAGCAGCAACAATGGACAGAGGCCGGCAGTAGCTCGGCGTGCATGAACTTGACGAATGAAGGACTCGCCTCTGAGTAAGAAGTATCCGCCCAGCAACAGCACGACGGACAGCGGCGCTAGCAGCAGCCCCGCGCGCATCGGATGGTTCACGTAGCCCACGAAGCACACGCCCGTGACGCTGTTGCCGTCCACTTCCCCGAAGGCCATGGTAGTGATCGTGAGGATCAATGGTAGCGACCAAGCGACCAAGTGGAAGTAGGCCGCTTTTTTATCAATCCTATCCTGGATTTTACCTGCAAAAGAAGATTAGAACCGATATTTAAATACTATATAGGTTTATTTTTAATATTCATGATCTCAAAATACGTTAAATACCCGCAGACCACTAGAGTGCTACGTTCCGTTAAAATGGAAACAAAAATGTAGACAGTGCATGAACCGAATTTATTCACTCGGGTCTTACCTAATGCTCGAAAGCTCATATGCCACGCGTAGGTGAATATGACGAACCACACGCAAGCCGCCATCATAAAATAGTATACCTGAAAATAACATGAATTGAATACATAATAATATATACATAATAACTAAAATATCCCTTACTTTTGGATATAACTGTATCCTTATTTGTAAGAACTCTATAGCAAATATTGAATTTTATATATATTTTTCTGTAGATGCCAGAAAGAGATGACAACAACAATTAGGATGAACATTAATTTTATAAAATAGTATATTGAGTGTTTATGATAAATATAAATGATACTTACCAACACAAAAACAACGACACATGACAAATTCTCTTCAGCGGACGGCTCGCCTTGTCGGCGGGTACCATCCTTTGAGCAAACTATATCATCCCTAGACCCCACGCCGAATTGGACTAGCCACCTGTAACAAATTAATATAAACATGATCCATGCTGTCAACACGTCCCTGGAATGTCGTATGACGAATTAAGTGAAAGTCAAAGCTTTTAGTGCTGCCGTACACTGAGCCACAAACTACGGATGACATTTCTCATTCACCATGTATGGAATCGAAAACCAACTGAACATTAGATTGGCCGAGTTCGAGACACAAGCCGAGAGAATAAACGCGTTTAGTTATCCCCAATAATGCCTAATATGTTTCCATACAAAATTACTAGGCCATTGTTCCAGAAGTTGTGAACTTGATTGCTGAGCTGGGGTTTGGGGTTACATTTCCGACCCACACAGATATTCGTGTAATGAACAACAATATTTGTTCTGAGTTTAGGTGTAATATTATGTATATTTCATGCAATATTGAAATTGCAATATTTGTATTTATACTATGTGATTGAACGCAAAGCATACAAGCGTGTCAAATACAAGAAGCTGCTCTCTTATTGTGTTTCTTGACTTACTACGGTGGATACAATGATACAATGAGTTTACCCCATGGAAGCGACGGCGAAGCACACGTTGATGTAGAAGATGACCAGCGCCGGGTATTTGTTGGCACTGCGCCAGTCGATGAGGAAGGTGGCGACAGTGAGCAGGTTGAGCGCAAGACACACGCCCGCGCCCCACGCCACCAGCCTGTGGATCTGCTGATGTTCGTCGTCCGTATACAAAGGGTCGCGACACGGCAACCCACAACCCGATATACCTACAAGTTACAATTCTAAGCAACGCGTGGACAGAACATGATTATAAAATTAAACACCATACGAATACAAACATTTTGTATAGCAGATTAAATATTCTTATCACCCTATGTTAAGTATATAACGGCGCTTAAGTACACATATCCCAGGACGAGGTTGTATAGCTTGATGTGGCTACGTGAACATCAAACCCTTCAGAATAGAACACTAGCGCAAGCATTATGTGGAAGCAAGTTTTCTTCCATATTAAAAAGTTATAACATGATGCCAAATCTTTATCTGGCGCTAATTTTATTATCTGTATTTTGTCTCATCGAAAAAACCCTGAAATTATTAATTATATTATATGCAGTAACTGGACACGCGGTATAGTTAATGGTAACCAAGATTTTCAACTTGGAAGAACTAGAACGTGTAAGCGGAGGTCCGAAATACAACAAAAATAAATCATCACATTTTTTTAACAAAGCAGGCTGAACAAGGTGTTATGTATCAAAGCAGCAGTGTATAACTAGAACATACAAATTTTATCCTAAAGATAGGAAGCCTGAACCGTAGATATATTTGCAGAAGCAATATTTGTAGTAAATTTTATATGTACCTTCATAGAAATGTATATGTTTGTCGGTGTGTATTAAGGGCGATAAGCATTTCCCTGTAGTATTGAACTTCATCTCTCTTGCGGGATTATCGCATCTGGTTGGTAAGAGTGTAGTGTTGCATTTCAAAAATGAGGGAAAGTACGATGTGTTGTACAATATGGCGCACGGCTCCATGGTAATCTTGCACATCTCATAGGACGGCAAATATACCATATCTTGTCCCAATATTCGTTCGCAGTTCGGCATGAAAGTTGCACAAAGCAACGGTTGAATAACTGCCCAACATTTTGGCACATTTATCAGTTCTCTGTACAATTCCAGCTGATTCTGTATCTTGTACTGGTTGTCATAGAATGTTAGATGAACACTTGTTCTGTTATATGGCAGCTTGACGCCCAGGCAAGTCGTCTTGTTGAGCGTCTCGCATTGAGCTCTTCTGACGCATATATCTAATTTCTCCCTTTCCGGAAACCACTGCGTACCCTTTTCGGGCCTTATCAATCTGTAATTCGGCGTTCCCTCTATGGCTTCCAAACGAGCCGTCGTGTTTTCGGTACTCGCTGTGACTGAATTTTTATCGCCCCCATTATCGTACTGACTCGCGCGGCACTGTGTCATCAATAACATCAAGCATGCCCATGCTCCCCGTTGCATCTGTAACAAAGAATATCTACAGTTAACTTTTATCGTCGACATAAATAAAATAACTTGCACTCAAGTACCGCTAAAAATTAAAACTACATTTCAATTTTCAATGTCTCTTTATTTATGCAGGTGGAAGGCGATATAAAATGAAACCCCTTGAAATTTTATAATTTTATTAGGATCCACAAATAGTTCAAAATTAAAGTAGTGTTTTAAAAACAAGTAATACAACTTACACTCAGTGTAACGATTATAACATGTCCAAGGGAAAGGGGTCGGTAAGGAAAGGTGAATGTCGGCACATGTAAAATAAGACAAATAGCAGTAACAAACTCAATATGATACATCGTCTTACCAAATATGGGGAGATCTTAGAGTATAGCCCAGAGCAAAATTCCAATCACAATTTATCAAGTCAAACTAACTTTTTGTTCGTTTTGTATATTTTATAGCATCGATAAAAGAAATTCAAATTATAATTATACAACAAATAACATTAAAGTTATATAATTTAAACATAAAGCCCATATACTTCGTTGGTAAAATTTATCCAGGAAAATAAATATACTGAGACAAATATATACCTAATGTTGCAAAAATAAAATCAACAATGAAATAAATATGTTGTACCACAGCATTTTATTACACAGCAGATGCTCAAGTTAATAGATAATTTAAACAAAAAAGTTTGATAACTTGCGAAATAAATATTTGAGTAGTATAACAAAGATAGACATGTAGTAAAGTGGCCACATGTGATATATTTTAAAACAATTCAAATGTTTTTATATCATTATGAAGTAAATAAGCACGAGCTTTATTAATTTTTATTTTTATTTATTTATTTGCCTTTTAATTGGTATTATATATACTGACCATAATTGAGTGAGGATAGGATTTCCCTGGACATGGTGATTTTTTTTTCTTTGGCTCGTTTATTTATTTTTATTTCATTTTTACAATGCATTTTATCCCACATAAACTAAAGTTTATCAAGAAATGTTGTCTTTATTAGAAAAAAAATTATTTTATTATCAACATAATACAAAAATACCATCTTACTATAATAATGATGAATATTGGTGACCGGAGAATCCATCGATCTGCTGTTAGCTGCAGTTCAAGGTGATCGAAGACTCCAGACCAGTTCAATGCATGCAAAGATTACCTGCTATTACAAAAGAACATTATAACATCATTCAATTTTTAAAATTAACCATATAAGGAACTGTTCAACTCACCATTTTTGAGGAAAAGGTAATGCGCCTATGGGAAATCTTAATGACATTTTTTTTGTAACATAATGTTTATTTTGTTTTACCTTATGAATTAAAAATAAACGCTGTAAAGAAAAATTATTTACAACCTTCGGAATCTCCATCACGGTTTATTAATATTAACACTTAACAACTTATCACTTATCAGCTCATCAAATTAACTATGTTATCATTAAATAGTCCATTCATGCATTTAAAAGGTAATCAGTGCTAGTTGGGTATCGGTTTTCCGCCTCTTCTGAAGGATCTGTTGGCGCCGCTACCTCTGCGATTCCATGTACCACGTGGTATATTAATCCCCCTGCGATTTATTCGGCCCCCGTGGCCATTTATACCTCTTCCTCTGCCTCTATCTAGTCCTCGTCCTCGGTCCATACCCCTACCTCGCCCCCGTCCTCGATCGTTCCATCTCAGGTTACGCGCGTAATTATCCCCATTACTCTCGTCCATATTATAATTATTGTCTTCATCATAATTTTGTTCAAAGGTTTCTTCATCATTATATTCATCATTATTCTCAAGCGAATATGATTGCTCCTGAGAGTAACCAGTATCATAACCACCTTTGTTATAACCGTTGTCTGGATATGGTGAGTGAGGTGGCATATTATTCATCATTGACATATTACCCATCCGTGGCATGTTACCCATGGGAGGCATCCCGCCTAACGGGGGCATAGCACCCATAGGTGGCATAGCACCCATAGGAGGCATTCCGCTAATGTGCGGTGGAGGTAAATGCATTGGCGGCCCCATTGGATGCATTGGATGGCCCATGGGAGGTCTCATAGGACTCATAGGACTCATGGGATTCATAGGGCTCATTGGATTCATAGGACTCATGGGACTCATGTTCATGGGTGGTGGAGGTCTAATATTCATTGGAAGCATATTGACAGCAGAAGATGCTGAACTATTTACTTCAGAAGTGTCATCATAATTATCATGTTTGTCTTCATTACTTTCATCTCCATCTTTTATAACTTCTACGTCGTCATCATCGTCTTTCTCTGCCATCTCTTCATCATTTTTATCATTATCAGAATCAACCTCTATTTCTGGGGCAGGATATTCAAATGGCAGGAAATTGTCATCATCTGCATCATCTTCTAGATGAGGCATCATTTCATGTAATTCTTCTATTTCACCAGTAGCTATGTATTTCTTAAGTGCTACTGGGCCCTCGTTAATTGCCTTTTCTAGGTGAGAGCCAGTTTCTACAGTTAAAAATTTACCATAAATGAAAATAGCTGTTGGTGTTATTTGCTGTAAAGGTACTGCTCCTGGCACAGACTCAACCAGAGCTTGAGTCAGCGCTTCTGTTGCAGATTCGTCTACTGATGGACCATGATTCCATTGAGCCTGGAAATTTCTTGGTATAGGCTTACTATATGGTACTTTTTTAACTTTCTTTTCAAATTCCATTGGAATTAAGGTGGTGTCTAAGTCCAAACCAGGTATTACTTTATCGGCATCAGATGAGAATATTTCCACTTTATCTTCTGGGCCCATTCCAGGAATGACAGCAGGTTCCTCTAGATCATTGTCATCCTGAACACCAGGGGGCAAAGTGTTTAAGTTGTATTTATCTCTCATTTGGTCTCCAGGACGATTTCGTGTCCAGAACTTAGATGTATGATCATTGGAACCAGAACATAAGATATGACCTAAGGGATGCCATGCCATTGTCCAGACAATAGATTCATGCGCACCTTCAATGCATCCCACTTCTTTGTCTGTTCCAACATTCCAGAATAATATAGCTCCATCTGAGCCTCCAGAGCAAAACAATCCTTCATGATTGGGATGCCACACAACACTTGACGCTTCTTTTTTATGACCTCTAAATATCTGTAACTCCGTTCCCAGCTTACGAATATCAAACAATTTAAGTAAATGGTCTCGAGATGCAGTTATTAGCCAATTTCCATTTTCATTCCACTTCAAGTCCATTACAGTAGATTTATGTGCATGCAAAGTCGATAAAGCCATTCCAGACTTGGGATCCCACAGTTTTATCGGTTGTTGATTATCTTTACTTCCAGATACAATAAGAGCTTTAGTTGGATGCCATTGCACACATTTTACATCAGCACCATGTCCTCTCAGTATTCTTTCTTCCTGACATCTATAAAAGTCAAATATTCTAAGGGTTCCATCATCAGAACATGTAACAATCTTTGCATCACTGGGACTAAAGCTTATACCCCGAACTGCCTCCTTATGTGCCTGATACATTTTTACATTGTTCATATTGCTCTGCCAATATTTAATAAATCCTGAATGGTCACCGGTAATCATCCAGCCTTCTCCATGGGACCAAACCATTGACCTAACGGGAGAATCATGAGCTTGAAGAATGGTTTCAAAATTGAATGTTAGGCCATTCCATAAAGTGAATTCGCCAGAGGACGCACCAGTAATCAAACGTCTACCTTCAGGTGTCCATGCAACGGCAAAAATGGGACATCTCATTTTGTTAGTTGCAGTTTTAACAAAACGAGTGGTAACCGCATTAATTGGATTATCTGGATAGGACGGCGGGGGCAACAGGTCAGGTGTATACATCGCATCGGGTTGCAATGCATGTCTGTCCCGCCAATCTCTCTGCCAAACACGACATTCTAAAGCTTTAATAATGGCAGCATTATAATCTACTGTTTTGCGCATAACTGATTTACGTAAACGTTTACCGTCGAAGTCATCTTGAGTCATATTCAGAGGACCCTGGGATGGAAAGCGCATCTGGTAGTTGAAAGGCCTAAAATTATGGCGTGCGTTGTTACGGCCCGATAGGCCCAGTGGCCCACTCATACATGGCGGAGGTATCGCCAAATTCGGTGGAGGGTGTCCGAAATCCATATTAATGACTTGGATACCTAATTAGAAAAATATGTACATTACAACAATGTTTAAAAATACGAAGCCATCCCTGTTTCTAGTCTGGTCAATAAAATGCCAACATTTAGTTTTAGTATGTCTTACCTTGTACTCAAAGAAAACGTGATGACATTCTACACGATATAATCACAACCACACTTTTCCTTTAAAACTGCAGCTCGCCAAATAAATAGTCTAATAGGTACAAAAACCACTAATTGTATAACCTAAAGTATATTGAAGAGAATGCTATGCTACCGAAAGCTACACAGACAGCCAACAAACCAAACCACAACCAACCAGCCATTTTGCGACCACAGATATCAAAACATGGTATAATCTATACAACAGATAAAACATCAAAGAAAATAATAATGTTAAAAACTCTGCAAGCCCGGTATTGATTTCTTTTACCCATCTATTGTCTCAATTTTATTCTATAATTTTCAGACATACGACATATATTCATTAAAACATTTGTGTAATGATGACATGTATTTCTTTGTTCTATGGCTGGATGTAATATAAATATCTATTTAAGCATTGTATTTATACATGTATGTTTATCAGCTGTCCACTTACCATAATACAACAGGTATTATATTGCCTAGTCAGGAATCAGATAGCCGTGCGTGAAATTGTCCCTAGTAATAAAATTATTTGTCTCCCCCACATTGCAGGGAATCATAGTATTTCTCACATGACCATTGTTATTTAAAAAAACTGAAGGTTCAATTATATTAATGTAATTTCTGTGTTATTTATTTTATATAATCTTCGTTATTAGTATTATTAGTATTATTATTTTTAAACGGTTATATGGTTTTATGAAATAATAAGATTTCTGAAGAAAAACGTAGTTCTTTATTTTATAACATATAAGTGTCACAAACGTCAATGAAATTTACTTTTAATACTCCTACTAAATTTCAAACCCCAAAAAAAACTTACACTACGGACAATAAAGCATCTCTCAAATGTTCATATTTCAAAGTAGGTAGAGCCTTAGTAAAAATATCAGCAAGTTGCTCAGAACTTTGTAGATATTTAATATTAATCAGTTTTAGTTGTACCTTTTCTGTAATAAAATGAAACATCAATGTGTTTCGTTCTCTTATGAAAAACAGGATTATTTATCAATCAGACAGTGCTTTGATTGTTGTCATTACATAAAGTGGTACAATTATGATTAATATCTATTTCTATGAAAAATTGCTTTAACCACAACAAATTCTTAGCAGCCTCACAAGCAGCCATAAATTCAGCCTCAGTCGTTGACAGGGCAATACAAGGTTGTTTTTGACTAGCCCAAGATATGGGACCACCATTTAACATAAAAATATAAACCGTTGTTGATTTTCTAGTATCGAGATCCCCAGCAAAATCTGAGTCTAAAAATCCAATTAATTCTTCATAACCTCTATATTTAATACATAAATCCTTAGTTTTAATAAGATATCTAATTATGCGTTTCACTTGGTTAACATGATGTAGACTAGGTTTATTTACATACCTGCTTAACAAATTAACACCATAAGAAATATCTGGCCTTGTGGCAGTAGACAAAAATAATAAACACCCTATAGCTTCTCTGTAAGGAAAATTAATCTGTTCATTTTCCACATTTTCAACATTATTGGATATCTGGACATTCACATCAATTGCGTGTGCTACTAGGATTTGCATTATTCATGTTAAATTTATTTATCAATTGCTCTATATAACGTTTCTGATGAACATAAATAGCATTATTAGATTTTACAATTTCTAATCCAACAAAACGACTTACTTTTAATTCTCTTATCTCAAAACCTTGTTTTAAATAATCAATTATTTCATCTAAAACTGTATCTGATTCTGACATAACCAAAGCATCATCAACATACAAAACTAGTAGAACTTTAACTCCCTGGAAATTACCTACAAATACACAGTTGTCTGCTTGTGATTGCACAAAACCAAATTTAAGTAGAAAACTTGTAAGCTTCTTGTTCCAGCAACGAGATGCTTGTTTTAAACCGTACAAAGATTTGTTCAGTTTATATATTTTATTCTTAGATGCTTTCACTCCATCAGGGATTTCCATAAAAATATCCTTTCTAAATCGCCATATAAAAATGCAGTCTTTACATCTAACTGCCTAATGATCCAGTTATATTCGGCAGAGATGGATAGTAGTATTCTGATAGATTCATATCTCGTAGTAGGTGAAAATATTTCATTGTTATCCACTCCTTGTACTTGTGTGAAACCGAGAGCACAAAGTCTAGCTTTATACCTTACTATTTGAATATTCTCATTTCTTTTAATATTGAAGACCCATTTTGAAGTTATGGTTCTTTGGTTCTCTCTATCCACTAAGCTCCAGGTGTTATTAATATTGTGAGCTTCTAGTTCTCCATTGATCGCATCTAACCATAGCTGGCGTTCCTTACTGTTGATAGCTTCTTCATAGGTTAAAGGAACATCTAACTCCATCAAATTAGCTTCAAAATTATTTCTTGGTGGTCTTAAATTTACATTAAATCTAT
>DWUN01002573.1:0-13576 GCA_018249975.1 Passova gellias | reverse complement strand
CGCCAAATATTTCTGTCCCTGCAAACCTGAAGCGCTTCGTCTACATTCGCATTTACAACATTTTGTATAAAACGAGTGTTACGCTTAAAAGAACTTCTTGTAGAATAGGGACGCTGGTGATCGTTGTGACTGGCATAAGCTGTTGTAGACAGTTTCACATTTCCATCAAGAACATCTTTTTACGTTTCAAACAAACTAGTTAACCAACGCATTTAATTACGAAATATGAAAAAACTATGTTACCATTTGTTATTAATTAAATGCTTAAATCATATTTGGTATACCATTTTTTTAATGTGAAAAGAGAAAATTTGCATGGTAATGCATTTGTATTACCTCGTTAATCTACCAAAACGATCAAATATCGTAATCTTACCATTACATCGATTACAGTCAATATAAACACACACATCACGGTCACTCCAGAATATTTCGTTCAAATTATCATAAATAGCTTATTACCGTCTCCATGGATCGGGTGAGAAGTCGTAAACAAAAACAAAATGCAGATGTTCTCATCGATCAACGTTGCAGTGATCTAATATGTAACCTAAAATTCCAAAGAACGTAAACACCAGAGTTCTCTGTTTCTAATAGTTTATCGGGTGCAGTGTACCATGTTCTCGCTCTAAAGTGACACTAATTTTAGACATGATACACGTATGTATTACGCTAAAATATCAATATACGCAATCATTCTACGCAAGGAAGGAGGAACGCAAATCTTAGCGTCGGAAATTCAAAAGGAAAATCTTGAAGTTGCAATACGCACGTAGAATTGTTACGATACATTCCAGATCGTTTATTGTGAATAATTTTATTGTTTTTGAAATGGCCCATCCGTGATTAGACGTTTCAAAAGCATTCTGAAATACATGACTCGGAAAATGAGAAAAAATTAAATCTGAAGAATTAGGCGTTTGTATAAGAACGTACATTATTTACAGTCTACACAGTATGACTATGTGAATTCGGCACTCTCCCAATTTGTTAAATACCAACTCAACATCAACATGTATGTGTATGGGGATGGGTAGGTACCTACTCGAGCAGTTGTTGCCGGCTAGAGCGTGTGCGTACTGATTTTGGTTGATCAACTGCGTCAAGGACACAACAAGCATCCGGCAATATCATATTAATATTCATACTCATAATTGCTCGGCATAAACCAGTTCGATACACATTGAAAAATTACCATTTAGAAAGTATTGTGAGGTACTGATCTTAATTTTTGTACATATCCACACGGGCCAAGGTCTTTTTGAATGGGAAATCCGATAACACCCATATAGCGATTATACCTGCTAACAAATTCTAATATCCTCTCCCTAATTAGCCCTTATCGAGTGCGGCTGAGCATGTGCCAAGGGCTGTATGTAACATTGGTAGTGTACCGTGATTGCCCGCGATACAAGTGCAATGCCTTCTGATCTGTCACGGTCACGGTCACGGTCCTAGATTATGTATAAATCGAATTTATGTTACGTGAAATTTGTAATCTTCCAGTAGTTATTGTAATTGTGTTATTTGTGCGTTAATTTATAAAACTTTATTGATTGTCGTACTTTATGAGTGAAATGTAGACGAAGCGCGTCAGGTTTGCAAGGACAGAGATATTTGGCACTCGGTTCTTTCTGCCTACCCCGTTAGGGACCTGGCGTGAAATTATGTTGTTGTTGTTGTTGTTGTTGTTGTCGTACTTCAACTATTACGTTAATTATTATGGCTGTATATTAATGGTCCTTATAAAAGATATCAAACGTTTGTTTGTGCAATAAAATAAGCATTCATGTATCTTTTAATACTTAATCATTTCAGACGAGATATACGCTTGATGTGTTCGAATGTCGTATCGAACATTAAAGATATTTCCACTCGGGAATATCTTAGATTTTATTACCTGTAGATTACTATAGATTGCTCATATTTCATTGCATAACCAACCAGTATCCACGTCCAGTTTCGCTATGGAAATGGAAGTTTTACGTGCGGAAATGTTATAATCGCACACACATACGTGACTTGTGTCATATCTATTGAACTCATAGAATATTCACTGTATCCATGGATACCAACAGTGATGCCTTGTTTAATCATAATTAATTAAAACTCTATGCGATTTGTAAGTACCTATGCGTATACTTACGCGCCGAGACTGTTCTAGAGATGTGTACGAGTACATTGTAGGTATGATATTTATTATCATCATTCAATGGTTCCTTTTAAGATATCTGTGTATGGTATTTTTACTACGGGAAATGGCCTTGGATTGTGGTCTGAATTTACGGATTGTACCTACAAATGCATACATGATCAATGTAAAATATGTAATTTGTCTGTTGTTTACAGACGCATGCCTCAGATGTCAAGGTGAAAGCAAGAAGGATTCGTACGGCAAGCAAGATTGTGTGGTCGTTTGGGGCGAATGCAACCACAGCTTCCACTTCTGCTGCATGTCGCTCTGGGTGAAGCAGAACAACCGCTGCCCGTTGTGCCAACAGGAGTGGTCCATCCAGCGCATGGGAAAATGAATAACCACGTATTTAGAGTGCTTATAATATATTAGTTTAGCTCCCGTGTACATATTATGTTGCATACATGGGTGCGTATATCAATTTTCGCAATAAATAAATAGATCGTATATAGATTTGCCTTTTTATTCTGTTTTAGCATTACCACAGACTGCTCTAAGTTTACTTAGTTAATGTAGTTTTTATGCATTTCTCGGATAAAATTGAAATCTGCGTCCGGGGTATTAAGTATTAAAAAGTTATATATGTAATATGTAGGTAGAAGGTGCATAATATTATGAATACTTAATTCTAGGCCTGTGATGATATATAGGTAAGTAGGTACCTGTAAGATGTAAAATTATCGGGTACCACATGCTATAGTAATGAACTGATATACAGACTCATATGTGGATTCTTGAAAGAATAAAGACATAATATAAATATAACTATTGCATTGTAGGAAAACATCGCGAGACAAGCAACACAATACATCTTACAGTTCTCCATAGCGGCCTTTGAAGTCCGCCAGTCCGCAAATCGTTAACGTTGATGTCTATGGCCTTAAATCTCCTGATTGTTAGAAATGATCTTGTGTCCTACACCCACTTTATTACATGGGTCTCTCGTTACCCCTGCAAAATAGAGTTAATGAGGGAACGCATATCCAATCCCACTTATTATGTCTTAAGCGTTCACATGTGTTATAAATCCAACATGAAATACATACAATCAAAAGCTCTTTTTATTTTGTTGGTTTAACATTCTGGGACAGTGAATTGATGTCTATGAGGAAAAATGAATAAAGCCCCATGTTCAATAGGCAGCCATTGCTTATAATCCACAGTACAAAAATACACAGAACCACTGTGGCTGATGTAAACACATTTAGAAGGTTCTACTATCTAGCGACACGCATTGCAACATATAGGTAGGTACTTCGTATACACTTCACACTTCTGAAGGCTAGTTTATTTAACTCCGTTCGAGCTCTGTACAGTTTTTGAAGATGAGATGAATGTAGGTATCTTCTATAAGGTATAAATAAATGGCATATAAAATGATAGTTATGTACACTTTCAGGAAAGTTTCATGTTAAGGAAGCTCTGTAGTCAGTCTTAATATGTAACGTACCCTATATAGTAGCGTATATATCAATGTGCGTACGCTAAAAAAATTATCTAATTAAAAAAAAGATCTAATTATTGTGAGTAGAAAAGTTCTACTCATACATAATAAGTATACATATATATTGCTCAAGCTGAATTAAACATAAAATTGCATCCAGTGTAATAATTGCTCTGTAACTTGGCGTCAGAAGGGGGACAAGTAATCGAAACCGGGGACAGCGGCCATTCCGGTAATTCATATTGTGTAAGCCCAGTTTTATTCTCAATAATAATGATAATAAATAATGGTTGCGGATTATGCGTGATGTTTAAATTACCTATATTGTGTCGGGATGAGGAATGCTATAAGGAAATGTACGCACATACATACAGACGCGCGATGTTTTGCGGCTGTTGTTTCCTCTTTGAGGTTAGTTCGACTATTAAAGGATATTCTCATCTCATCTCTCTCGCTCTCATTTGCTATTGCTTATGTAAAACACTACGATGGTAATATCTGTTTATTGTAAATACCCGCAGTTATTTGTCATTTTTAAATCAATTTGAGAAATATCCTTGTAAATCGAAAGAAATTTAACGGTAATAATTGAAAGAATTTATTTAATGGTTTAAAAGAGCTACAGAAATGAAGACTATATTAAGAGTTATTAGTTTAGGTCTACTTGCTAGAACGTTACTCCCCACGCATGTCTATAAATAGCAGTTTTGCACAAGCCGAGGGAACGCATACCTAAAGAAAGCATCACAGTGTATTCGTTGGCAGTATTCCTTAGTTATTTAATTATAGACATTATTATGCAATACATAATGTGCCCGGTTTTGCAGTGTGGCCATTGAACCATATACGTCAAAGAATAAGCCCGAATTAAATGTACAATAAGTTTTAAAATTTTCTGTGGTATTACATATTTTCATAAAATAATATAATCCAAATATTCTTGCACACGGGCCCATCATATTCACGTTCGTGTGTACAAACGAATGACGTAGCGTCGTGTGTAATATAAACCAAATAGCTGCGACGTACAAACTCATTGTACAACCTACTCGACACATCTGGATAGGCCACAGGTATAAGATAGTATTTATGATCGCTTGTATGTAAACTTGATATTTCCTTATAAAAATTACAGACGCGATAATGACGTATTACTCAGCAAAAGCAGCATTCCAGATAACGAGATTACAAAAATGTAGAGACGAATTTCATGTATCATCTGTTATTGACTGTATTGAAAGGACTATGACGGCTTAATTACTATTATAATATTAGCAGTATAATATTTTACACATACATACATATATACATACATGACATCATGCCAGGTCCCTAACGGGGTAGGCAGAAAGCACCGAGTGCCAAATATCTCTGTCCTTTCGAATCTGACGCGCTTCGTCGTCATTCATCAATCTCTTCATGCATACACACCGGTTTCGGAGACTCTTGACTCCTCCGTCATAATATAATATTTAATATACATAAATAAAATATTATATTATTCAGAACTTAGATATAGACATTATTCTTATATCTAGAATTCGTTGGAGATATATTTAAAATATTTTTTAAAAAGGTTGGTGGTGTTGTGAAGGTAACGTAATTACATTTCTTGAAAACCGCTACAGATACAGTAACCGGATAGAAATTCCTTTATAAACTGCTAATAATTTGTAACTTACGTATATTTAAAAAAATCGTAAATTTATAATTGCCTCTTGGTTTCTTCGATAAAATATTATTATTTTTGAAGACTCCGACAGGAGCTTTCCGCTCACCTCTTACCGTCATAATATAGGAAAAATAATCATTGTAATTAATCATATAGTCGCAAGTAGCCATTCATCATAATTAGTGTAAAATAAATTCCGCCTCTTGTCTTAAACTGTTTGTATTAACGTCATTGTAACCACGCCATTCACTATCTGCGCTCGACAAACCCGACGTAGTTCCGTTGTGTAATAAATTAATTTTAACAAAAACTTCTGCCATGACCATAAGTTATAGATGTAAGTGCTAATATTTCTGTAGCAAAATATTGATATCTTGGTTTCATTTTAAAATGCTCAATTGAAGGTGACGGTAATAAGACTTAACATTTCCTTATCGATGCAATGTTAATAGTACAGCGGCGAGTAAATTGTGGGTTTCCCGTATACCTTAACACAGTGTTGTATGAGAACAACGGATGTTCCACCATTTCAAATATATACATATACAACAAATACAACGCAAAGAACAAGCGAAGCAAAATGGCTCAATAATACATACATACATACATACATACGTACATACATACATACATACATGCATACATACATATCTGCCTACTTTGCTTATATACATTTTCGATTATTTATTTATTGCCTTGTTGAACAGGAACGATGCGACCTCTCACTAAACCTTGAAGACAGGTTTGTTTTGGAACCAAAGTTGAACTTCGAACTATTCTTTCGAAATTTCACGTTCCCCGTAGCGACGCCTATTTTTTTAATAGTAGCTACGTGATTTTACGAAGTATTCTGATTTTAATCTATTTTTATTCTATCGATGCGAAATTTATTACTTAGATCTTTATTTTAAATATTTTAGCACTAAGTCCGCTGTTTTGTTTCTGTACTATCAGTAGTAAGTAAAAAATTAATAAACGTGCCTGTCACTAAATTAGTGAATTGAAGTGAAGTGAAGTTTGTCAAAAACAATAACAAATTCGAAGAAACAATACACAAAACAGTCGTGAGTAATGTACGTGTTACTCAGAAATCATTGGATTAGGATACAAAACGTTTCGGTATAAAATTAAAATAGAATTCTGTAATGACCGAGTTAGTTTGATAAAAAAATGTATGCGCACCACGTCCGAGAACTGAAACCGGCAATTACCTGGCCTTGACCTTGGTATTATAATCACATGTATGATTATATAATCAATATGTACAAACGAACGATAACAGTAAGCTGAAATAAGTCCTAATAATAATCAACGATCGAATCGTGACCTTTGAAACTATTTGACTATTATATAACTTAATATAATGGATTATTATGTAACGCTACAAATTCAAATTAAATTCTGTTCGCAGTCCTGTTTGAAGGGGTAAGTATACACATCAGACATGAAGCATTCCAACTTGCCGCTCAGAGATCATAGCATCTGTAATTTACCTCTGAGTAAGTATCAGTCTACTATAGAGATTTATATTCTGCACTGAACATAATGTCAGGTGGTCTGCTTGTTCGTTTACCATTACCATAACTTAAAAAATGTTAGAGTTTCTTAATCCTATGTTTATGTTGTTCAAATTATATATTTAAAGCCAGCTCGATCTCTGGTACTAGAGAAACATAACTGAAGTGTTGTCCCAACAAGTGCGATGTTATTATTATAATGACAACTGCATCGTCGTCACCAAACCGACTTAGGACGCCAAATAGAAATCAAATTAGAATATATTTTGATGATGTAGTTGAATAATTTAATACCTAGTGGCATTAAATTATTATATTGTAAGACTTACCTAATAGACGGCCTTTGTTCTTATTTATTTTTAGGGTTCTTCTTCCCCTTGTAGGGTTCACATGTGTGTTAAATATAATATAATTAATTTTAAGAACAATTGTACCACTGTGACAGCAATAAAGAATTGAGTATTGAGTATTAGCTTATTGAATTTATTTATGCCTAATGTGTTTTTTACATTAACCTAATCATCATATTTATTCGTTATTAAAAGTATTTATCAATAATTTCCTGTTATTAACATTAGGTACCTATATTTCGTCCTCTAATCGCAAAAGTTAACTATGTTTAAATTCGTTATCCAAAAAGGAAACCGATAACATGAAACTTGATACGCGTGCTAAATGTACTGTCGTAATTCTAACAAAGAACTATGTCTATTGGCATAAAGCACAATTGCTAAAGATCTAGGCGATCTAGGTCACATTTGACGACAGTTATGGGGCGTCTAGCTAATAGTTTCAATTGAAGGTTGCCTAACAACATCATAAACATTACCTAGATTATAATCATAATAAATGTGAACTCTTTTTTAATTGGAATTATATTTACCAAAATTTGTTTTTTTTTCTATTTCGAATGTGAAATAAATTATTTATTACAATAACCAAACTAACATGTACAAGTAACTAAATGACCGCGAAGCAAATGACAAAAATCATGAGTAGGTATTTAACTCAATAGCAATTTTTTTCAATATGTTCATTAGCACACAAGGGGATAAAAAATATATTCAAATTAAAACTTTAAAGTTTAGACAAAGAGACATTTAAACATAAAACCAGAGTTCCCGGTAGCCCGCTTTTTGTCACGACAAAGCACCTTGAAACTCAAGTGGCATTTGAACGGGTCGAACGCCGGCACGTTTCGCCACACCCGGCCAGGCCTCCCTGGCCAGCCAATCAGATGGCTCCACAGCAAACTGTAATCGGTACTTTCGATGCATTGGACTTTATTCAGCCTTGGTTTGAAATAATTATTGCGTCAGCTAAAGATGACTTGGATATAAATACTAATATCAATTGGTTGAAAAATTATTTACATGCTATCTTATTTTCATGAATAGGAAAATAGTTAAAAAAAACTTTGTAATAGTTACTTTATTTAACAGTTATTATTGTTTAGTTAGTATTCGTATTTTAGGTAAATTTGTTTTCTTTAAATGTAATATATTTGACTTTATAAATATATTGTAAGTAGTTAAATTTGTTATTGCTCTTTTTTATATATTTCGTTACAAATAATTCTTACTGTTTTCTTAATTACAATGTATTATTAACAAATCTACACTCTACCTTAATTAAAATAAAAATTACTTCAACCGTGCGTAAATTTTATGTAAAATCATTATGTTTATAACGATATTATTAGAAGTAGTATGTCAGTCAATAATTTTCCTGAAACTTAAAAATCACTCAAAATTTTGTTGTACCCAGTTTAGGAATTTATGAAAAAATATAGGAAATATGTAAGTATATAGGAAAAGGAACATTACTTATTATACAACCTTTATCATGGATGTTTAATTGTCGCGTGGTCTATCAAAGGTTTTAACCAATCAACCCGATGTACTTTACCCATTTCAATTGATTGAACAACGAGGTCATCATAATAAATCATTCAATTAATATTCCAATACACAATACCGCATCTGTCAAAGTCGAATAAAAACTGAAAGGTAAATAAATACTCTATATCCAAGTGTATTTCTGTACCTACATATTTGTGGGAATAAACGTTTTATAATTATAATATATTATCCTTCAAATTCGTCAAATGTACCTACCTTAATGTCCAACTTTGGACCTGAATTAATTTTTATCCACAGTTAAATATCGCAAATTGTAGGTACAAATGTTATTCAATATTACTTCAAATTAGTTTAAAAGTAGGTACATTATGGATTATATTTTGATCTTCCGTTTTAATAATATTGAGGTAAAAGGTGAGTATTGGCGCATTCTTTAGGTATAAAATTAATGTGTAGCGCCGTCAAGACAATCCCATTAGAAAGTCTGAACAGGATGAGACGCTGTCTGAAGATCTCTGGTAAATTTTCATTTGTCATTGCATAATGAATCGATGTTTGTGAAACAAGACTCGAAAGGGTTCTGTTTGTATACACGGTGGAATGTGAGACCGTGGACCAGAAAATTCTGCGTCCATTGATGTTGGCGGGAAAGCAACGCGATACTCTTTGTTCGACGCGCGAATGTTCTAGAGCGACAGTGACATGCCATCACTATCGGTGCACTGCATTCTCGTGTCGCAATATCAGTGTAACCTACCTCCAGTTAGCCAGTTACTCGCGCACGAATACTGCAGTCTGAAAGACCTTCAGTTACATTTACACAGATTTTAACAGAAAAATAAATGATATAAAATTATCTAAATGATTTTTGAACACTGACGTTTTTAAGTTTTAAACGCTGACGGTTTTAGGCAGCTAGAGGCAGATTCATCCAATTCTCTAGCATGGACTTATTAAACACACGCTAATGTCCAAATACTCTGCATGAAGTTTTTACTTCGTGAAAATCTGTGACGAATGACTTCCTGATTGATATCGTAATATAAGTTGTGAGCATGAAAACGCACGTGAATGTGTCTGACAACGGTAATCATTTAAAGAACGTCGTCTTCTAAGTCGTCGTAACTAGTTCCCATCAGGTGGCCCGTCTGCCCATTTGCTAGGTTACATTTATAAATTCACGTTACAAGCAGGATTACTTATTAAAAATCCCCTAACAATCAGGATTCGTTAGTGGCCGCTGCCGCTCATAGACATAATATATAACCAATCTCTAATAGACTTGTAGGAATGGACTGTTAGTGTGAATTAGTTAAGTTAGTAATTAGTAATAGATGTTAATAAGAATATTAGTTGCTACTTTAAAATATTCAATCTATTCAGAATTGTTACATTGTAATTTTCAATTGTACGAAGTAGTTACGTCTATATATTATGTTATGTATAGTTATGACTATATTATATCTACTTCATTACAAAAAACGTTAAGTACATGTTTATACATGTTGGTACACGGGAAGCGCCTTGCGGAGTTTAACAGATAAGACCACTAGTTGAAACTAATTAATTTTAATGTGTTCCGGTAACGACTAATTTAAAACACTAGTTTTGAAACAGTTACTAATGTTGCCCGATATTTCACTTACGTTATTTCATAGGTGCAATATAAGTAATTATATATTGAAAAATAGGCTTGCATTCAACTATGAGCTGATCTGATGATAAATGACGTGAATGGGTGCCTGGGATGTAGCAGGCTCGCCTAGCAAGGGCCTATTCGCTCTTGTTTTGAATAATCGTTAATTATCGTTATTCGTTTTTTTTTGTTACATGTATCGTGAAAAATAAGGGATCGGCAGGGAATTCCATTTCTTGGCTGTCTGCACCAGAAACAATTTGGCGAAACGTTTCGTCCGGATTCAGGAGGTCAGCGGTACGTTAGTATTATACGTATTTGCATTAAAAACAGATTAATTTTGATGCCATATCATAGTACATTGTATTGGAATAATTGGGAAGTCGCATACGTATTATGCATTATTATCATCTATCCTCCTAAGCCTAGTGATATTAGCAGGAGCTGCGCCTACCCCTGTCCCCGTGTACCACGATTGAAACTTAAAGCGGTCGACGCATTCAGGCCACCACAAGTAATGAAAAATCGAGGAAGACTCTAGGCTATAGCCTATGTTATATATAACATCACGCAAAAATGAATAGGAGAGGAGCAGCAATAAAAAATAATTTATATGGCAGAACAACATTTGCCAGGTCAGCTAGTTATGAATATAATTGTAAGTCTGGAGTTTTGTCATTTAAAAATATTTGAATATAACGATATACTGGTCAACCTTATGTATTTTATAAATTTTGTTTAATCTCTATCGAAACAACTATGGGCCATAACAACTTTTTTCAAGTATTTACTTCCTATTTAAGTACTTACTTAAACAACAATATAATACAAATGAGACATTTCAAAATACATCAAGTGAATAATGAACAAAGTTACATAGAAGACTTGATAAATGAAAATTATAGAACCAGATATGGCTAGTTAATGAAATGTCTGAAATAATATTAGAAATTGTAAGTAATAAAATGATTCTCAGAACATCAAACCATATTGAAAAGATGATTAAGAAAGTTAAATAGATCACTGCGATTGCGCGTAAAAATCTATAAAATAGTCTGAGCTGGCTATACAACATTTTATAATTGAGAGTCAGTAAATATTTGCGCGTTCGTAACTCTATATTGTAGGGTGCTAGGGTGGCAGCGAGGGAGGCTGCCCGCGCACTCCGAGAGAGCTTAATAGAGAAATATGAGTCGCAAACATGAAGCTGCGTTAGGCCCTATTCACATTAGCGGTTATAACATCGGGACACAAGTTACATCGGGGACATTTTACAAGTCGTTATGTAAAGAATGAATTTTTTTGGTTCACGGTATCTTTAAAATCCTGTTCCTCGACCACCATAAAAATAAAGCAAACAAACATGTGCATAATAAAACTGCTGCGCGCGTGACGTATAAGTCATGAATATAAAAAGCACTTCTGTTATTGAAACTAAAAACTTGTCTCAAAAAATATAACATTTTAAACTTATAAAAACCGAGGTAACTTAATAATGTACTTATTAGATACATATTCAAAAGATGTAAGTATTTAACTAAAGGTTTTATATACATAGTAATGTTATAAATGTCTCTGTTTGTCCATTTGTTTGTTCTTCTTTCACATCGAAACGGAGCAATGTATCGATGTGATTTTATGGTAAGAAGATAGATGAAGGGTTGAAGAGTATTGAAGGGTAGTTTTATCCCGGAAAAATATTTTATATCGACGGGAAAACAGCTTTCAATCAAGTAAGCGTTGTAGGAGGCATTACAGGAACAATAACGGTAAGACATGTACACAAAATAAATTATTTTCGCCACGCGGGCAAAGTTACATGTAACAGCTAGTAATTCCATAGTATTGTATATAAAAAAACTTCTGATTCCAAATATTCTATGTATTTCACTTGAGTGCGTGCTAAACGATCGGTAATAGCAAGTTCATTATTATTGTTTTTGTATTAACCATTTTTATTCTAAAGACGGATTCCTGTTCCTTATGGATTTTTCCGACTTTTGGAGTACTCTTAAAATTCCAGTCAATAGCTACAGATAGTTTTCAAGTACAATCCTCTACAACAAGATAACAGTAACGCTTTGAGAGCTAAGCCGCTTAAATAGATTTCTATTGATTGCAATCAAGAAATAACCTATTGGTATGGTTCACTCATGATACATAGCTGCGGAGCCTAAGAGTATCCTCCAACATATTGTGGTCAAGCCACGCTCATATTTCTAGGCCGATCCTAATATTAAAATACAAAATGTCACAAATAAATGTTCATACGTATCGACCCTTAATTGAGCACTGAAAATAAATCTATCTCACTCACACACCGCTGTCTAGCCGAGAGAAACAGGGATGATATAGATTTTGTCAATACATTAACAGTCCTTGTAATATCGCCTCTCTATAGGAACGGGGTACTCTCGTATATTATTTTGTTTTTGTTATTTTGTAAGGGATCTCTGTTGAATACTTTTTATGGATATTTTAAAATTGTGTTCGAGCCGAGTCCGTTAATTGGATTCATTTCCTAAAATATTAAAATTACTTCTTCATTAATATTATTCTGCCAAAAGTAATCTTCCGTAAAGCAACAGAACCGATTTTGATAAGGTACTTATTAACATTCGAATTTTAAATTACATTAAATGAACTCTAGGAAATGCGATGTGTTTACGAGTTCTAGTATATAGGTTAAAATTAATAGGTTAACAGCGCAAAATAGGTTTGGCACAAAAACTCAAACCCACACATAATATTACGCCCAGATTTGAAACTTCATATTCTTTCCACAAATAGTTTTCCTGTGTGAGAATGAAACCAACACCCGACTCGGCAGTCACGATACTACCCATTGGATCAATAGACCAGTTTCATCTTAGGCCATAAGTATATTAAGAAGTATGAGCGTTTGCTATATTTTATGTAGTAATAGTAGCAGGTGCTCGCAGCTTTGTCGATCGAAGCGAAATTTGATTTTAAACAGAAAATTAAACACGCACACATTTTTACGGTGCTTCAAAATCTACGGATTTTTAAAGTAATTTTGAATTCCGACGTAACTTTTTTTCATACTATGAGAGTAGCGAACGAGCTGGCAGCAGTCACGAGTGGCCGTTCCCGCCCATGGACTTCTGCGACGGACCTCTAACAGGGCTGTAGCGATGGGACTGTTAGTGTGATTTCAGTTAATAGGTGTTAATAAAAGTTAGTTGGTCAGTATACGTTAGTAACAGGACTGCAGGAATGGGACTATTAGT
>DWUN01002572.1:0-13578 GCA_018249975.1 Passova gellias | reverse complement strand
AACGGGGTAGGCAGAAAGCACCGAGTGCCAAATATCTCTGACCTTGCAAACCTGACGCGCTTCGTCTACATTCATCAATCTCTTCATGCATACACGCCGGTTTCGGAGACCTTGACTCCTCCGTCAACTAGTATCCGACCTTTTTGGTCGAGATATCATAGTCTAGGTCTCCCTCGGCGCCTCGGCGCGACATTCGCATTGTATATCTGTTTTGTCATTCTTTCTTCATACATTCTTTCCACATGTCCGAACCAGCGGAGCATTCCCTTTCTCATTTTTACACCAATGCTATCTTTCACACAAAGCATCTTTCTTACATCTGTATTGCGAACGCGGTCGGCGAGAGTCAAGCCACATATTCGGCGCAAGGACCTCATCTCGAGCGCGTTTATTCTGCTTTCATCCTCTTTCTTACATACCCAACTCTCGCTTCCATATAGTAGCGTTGTAGTAAATTCTTTTAAGCCTAAGTTTTAATAAACCTTGTTTACTATGTTTCTGAGATCACCATTTAAATATTCCACGAAATCAGTTGACTGGATAAATGTCAGCTATACAAATTGAGAAGTTGGGAAAAACTAGAGAACGTAGTCAGAAGTTTCTTTTCCCTCGAGAAGCGAGCCAAACAGCTGCGACACTAAATTGAGAATAACCGAAATTAATCTCCAGGAAACTGTTGGGTTCAGAGGGTATTAGATCGACAATGGGTCATTTAGTAAGAGCTCTACGCCAGGAGTAAAATTAAATAGCCTTCCAAAGATGGATACGAGTAATGTAATAGTATATCCTTCCTACACAGTTACGAGTTACGTAAACAACCGATACTATTTAAAAAGTAAAACTTTAGTAATAAAAAATAACATATATTTTACCTTACTGAAACAGCATCCCTTGACTCCAACTGTCCTCGAGGATTGATTGATACCGCGCACACATGCACGCACAGTACTTACACACACAGCCGGTCATACGTCTCTGCCAAGATAACGCCCCAGGTAGGTTATCACACGTTTTTGTTTGGTATGTGACAAAGGGAAAATTGATAATTCATCAACGGGCCCTATTGTAACCGAGCTATATTTGATAGGTTATTTTCAAGTACCATATTTTTTCACTGTCGAGCGTAATGAATACGACGTAATGGCATGAAAACAATGAGATTGTACAATCTATTTTATAACAAAAATAAAATTCTATTTTTGGGGCTTACTGGATGCGATTCCCAACATCTCTTCTATTGGTAAACCTTTTAGTAATCGTTTCTATTTGTTTGTGTGCCCATATAAATTCTTGTCTTGTCTAATCAGTCATCATCATTATTGTTTTTCTGGTACCGGTGTTAGATGTGGTTGTGGGTTTTCCATGAGCCGGATAAAGGTCACAGTTTAGAACGTTAAATTTGTTCGTGATGGCAGATTTCATACACTTTAGACAACACCTATACAGAGGAGTAAACAATGTTACACACATGTAGAAACAGGGGATTGCACATTAATGGTCTGGAGTATTATCCAGGGCACAGTTCGCGCAGCGTTTGTATCATGGTCGGATTAACCGCGTCGTCAGCGAGCACCTGCCGCGGAGATGAATGCAGGCGGCCGACGCGAGCGACACCTGTCTCGCGAGAGATAATACGCTACTTATTCGCCAGTGAAATATGACACTCTTCATGAGGGATTATCAAGAGGAATATCTACTCGCAGCGACGTGTCTCCGACAAACATTAAGAAAGTTTTAAATAGGGTAAGCGCGTTGATACGAGTTGAAATTGAGTTCAAGATTAACGTAAATATTTGATGTGAAAAACCTTAGAAATGTTTTAACTCTCTTGCGTGTTAAGTAAATTTATTATGCTGAATTATTTTTCTGGTGCGCAATATTTTGAGGCTTTATTTGAAGTATGCGATTGAATTTAGTGCGATATTAAGAAAACAGCAGGTATCATTATAAATATGATTTATAAAAATACTCGTAAGATGTTGACTAATTTAAGTCACTGAATTTAAGCTTTTACCATTGTTTCATCACTTGGAAACTCAAAAAGTAAGGCAAGACTGCCTTAGATTTACTTGTTCTATCCTCTAGGGTAACTAAGTTTAGTTCTTGCGGTAGATTCATTAGAAAGCTATTCATCTGACCCATTAAAGCTTCTCGCACGGCATTAGCTGCTTCATACCTAATGGAGGAATAAATATATACTTGTGTGTTCATTCTGAAACGTGAACTTTTAACGACTTACGTTTTTCATTCATTCAAGGCATAATTTGGTCTACGGATCGTTTGTGAAGTTCGTGAGTTTTCTTTATTTATTTTGTAAATTACATGTAGATTATTTTATCATTCTACGGTAAAAGCTAACGAAAAACAGGCAATAGTTGAATACACAATAGTATTTTTTTTGTGTAAATCATTTTTATTCTATTACCCCTAATGATAATATCATTTTAATAGACATGTGTGTTTTGGTCTATTTATAGACTTTGTTAGGTACTGACTTTAACGGCTACTAAATAGTGATTTTGATATTAATTAGTTGTTTTGTTTGTTTATATCCCCTTTATGTGTGGTTGTAAAATATGCATGAGGCGTTGGTAGTTTCGGTATTCCACTAATGTAGTGGAATGTCGTAATCGAATATGAGGGCCTGAATGATATAAGGGACAACTTGATGGAATTTCACAGCTTACTTAATTCAATCAACTGTACACTATTCCATGATGCATGGCACGTTGACTTACGTGAAATTTACACGTTGACTGATGATAAATTTGCAGCAAAATGTTCGGAAACTCGTTAACAGCTTGATTTTAATCGTTATAGCAAAACTAAAAAGCTTTTAGGTATAATACATATTGCTTACAGTTATGCTGCTTATAATTATGCTTATATTATAATAATTATGCTGTTTATATTTTTTTGTGAACTGCTATTCCAAAAATATAGTATATAACCATGCGACTATTTGCAGAGGTTTTTTTCAGGAGAGCTTCTAAGAGTACGATTAAGTTAGTTTCAAGGAGAAAAGCATTAGTGATCGAACTAAACACAAAGGCTTATATATGGTAGGAATCAGATGGCATTGGGTTGACTGACCATTTAATATTCCTTGGCTCACACATTCTTTTATATATTTGTGCCAGAAAAGCTTTTATATTTTAAGAGAAAGACATTCTCGAAATAACTTTATATTCTAAAAGCGGTAAACTATTAAATACGCAAGAGGAAAATGTATTTATCGGAAAATAGATACGAACACAAAGTCCAGCGAGAAGTTTCTAACTTGACAAATGCAAAATCCGTTTGAGCGCGCAAATAGAACAGTACACCATATGCAGTTAGCTGAACATAAACTTTTCGCTTTGTAAGGAAAGTATTCAGTTCAACTGTGCGGCTGCCTACCCAATATCCGTCTGACGTGAATATCGCATCGCGTGTGTATTCAGGCGGCGAGCGACCGCGTCGTGCGATAGTTGCTTTCACAACTACAGACGATAACGAAACTCTCGTCGGAGTGCATTGTGGCCCGGTTGTTATTCCTCTCACAACGCATAAAGAAGATTTTAACGTGTTTTGACGCTTTTATTTGCACATATTTAACGATGCTCCGAAAATACATAAGCCCCCAATGAGGCGAGTTGGTTCGTTAGCTAAATGTGCGCGTGAAGCGGTGTTTACGGGTCGCCCTCAAAACCAGTTGTAAGTTAGTTCCCCACAACATCTGGAATAAACACATGTCGTAGTCACTATTGGTAACAAGCTTAGTCGCAAGTTCAGCTTCTAAGGAACTTTGCTAATTGTAAATTATTAATGTCATGAACGACTTCCTTAACTTTAACTTACAGGTAAGACTATTTTATTAACAACTAGCGGCTTGTCCTGACTTCACCCGAGCGGAATAATCATCTACTAAGTAGATATTGAGTATTTGAGCCCAAAACCCTGGGTGAAATCCTTGCCACCTCTTATCGCTGCCATAATTATTTTGATGCGCTGGAGTTGTCGTTTTGTGAAGGTATTGGTTTAAATTATATAGTGTAGATAACAATTATGTTTCAAAAGCTAATGTACCTTTCTAACGGTGGCAGAATTTTTTAAATAGGACTAGGTACTATTCGTATGTATGTATAGTAGGTAAATTTTCTTAAACAAATTGTTTCTAAAAGAAATATATTTAATATGAAACGGATTACTTTATAAAAGTATTAGCGTTTCATATGAGAAAATACGCGGTGATTGGCCGTTTTGTGACAATTTTTTACGATGTAACATACATGTTATAATTATTGAGAAACAAAGTTATCAATTAGCAGTAGTCAAATCAGAAATTTTTTTCATACCAGAAAGATTATTGTAGTAATGAACTTCTGAAAAAAAACTAGATTATATAATGGGTTCGTGTTCATAATCAGCGGAATTTTGAACTTTGATTTTAAATATATTTAGTTATATTAAAACTTATACAACCACTGCCATAAAATATTCCAGAATTATATTCTAAATGTACCTACCTACCTACATATCGTGTATTTTAATAATTGCAGTATACGGGTACATATATCTATATACATGAAAAATTTTCAAAACAATTTGCCTTTATTGTCACAAGGGAAAATTTTCGGAGCACATAATTAACTCACTAGCGAAAGATTGAAATTTTTGTGCTAGCGCAAAGGAGTTAGGGTTAAGAATTTGCTACAAGTCTCAGAGAACTCTCGGGACTAATTACTTTGTTATATGGCAAAACTTTTGGGTCAACGGGAATTTACTTTCTTTATACAGGCTTAATTATCCGGCAAAATTGGGTTTATAATCGATCGCTTAAGGCCTTTAAGTACTTATTGTCAGTTATTAAATACCAATTGATTTCGTTTTCAATTATAAATTTAAGTGGATTCATAGCAATGAAATAAATCATTTGTTACTTTGTAATAACGATGAAAATCCGATTGTAACTGGTTATTATGAATCATTAAGCAAGTACTAATAAATACTTGTATATTAGAGTTGTAGTAATATGAACACCAAGTAGATTGATTTTAACGTAATTCGGAAATACCTGTTTAATATATTCAGTTTCTGTTGTTTTTATTCTATAATTAAAAGTAATAGGTGGTAAATGTTTAACCAAGTAATTTTATTGTAAGATAAAAATTATACGATAGGGTTGAATGAGACCAAAACAAAGAGGCAAAATCTAACCGAAAATATATTGCTTGTTTCTCTAACTCGTTAATTCAGAGCCCGTTGAAGTCGACAGGCGATACCATTTGGAAATGAACGTTTGGTGACTCGCCATGTTTCTTTTTCCTCGATATTAAATAACAAATGGAAACATTCTCCCTTCTGTATCTATTTATCTTCAACAATTCAACATCAATTAATGTAGCGAATCGTGAAAGTATTTGATTTATCAGCAACGCATCTGATGCAAGTCTTGATTATTTTCTTAGTAAATTTATTTAATTATTTACACTTTCTTGTAGCACCTAAGGCTAGGATGGGGTACAATGGGTACAATGGCGGGATTTTATGCGTGGTGGTATTCTCTACCAGTCAACCTAAGGTGATCGTGAGCATTTGGTGGCAATCTATTTCTATGAGACTAGCATTGCTAGTATTATAGTTCACAAACTCAACATACATACATATATTAGGTATAGTTCGCTTTTTAGATCGTTTGCATTTCAATTTTATACTACTGATAGTACATTGGGAAAAACCTCCTTAAACTTCATCTTCTCCAATTTGCTCTCTCCAATTTGCTAGTGATAGTGATAAAATAATACATAGGTAGTTTGTGCCCTGAAAGTTAAATCGAAATATGAGAAATACGTGTTGTAGGCAAACTCAGCAAATTTCGGACTACAGATTCAACAGGAATTGTGAAATGTTTTGGTGGTAAATAATACCGAAAGCCAGCAACGGTAATTAAAACATCTAGAACAGTAGGCGAGGTCGAGGTCTATCGAGGTAACTGATATCTGTATAATTTGTATAGTTTGATGGTTACCAAAGTCAAGGAAAACTATTTTTTGCACACATATAGCCATAAAGAGTACGCTGGTTTAATTTCATCGCAATATTCATTTATATCACGAAACCCAATCATAGTTTCAGTATTAAACTATTGTTGCTAGGCAGTTTAATTGGCAATTTGTAAATGGCATAGGGAGTTTAATCCGGGGTAACTATTTGAACTTTAAATCTCACTGGAAAGCTTTTAAATGATGTAATACATGGCGTTATTTATGGCGTTGAGTTCAAAGTTACAACACTATATATTATATTTGAAATATTGTTACGATGAACTAGTAACTTTGAGGGCAAAAATAAAAAATTTAACCCTCAGCGCATTTATTGAGGCCAAATTGGATAGGCATTATCTTTGATAGACTCTAGATTCGTTACACGATTAGAAAATATGAATTTAGATATTTTTTCGTCTTTTCGGATTATCTAATTCTAGTTATATTAGGTTAAGCCTCACACTCAACGTACAATTCATGTGATATTAAGGTCTTAATAGCTGTATTGCTCACATTTTCTTAAGGTGATTTAATCTTTCTTTACACAGTATTGCGTGTCGTTTCGAAATTATTATATGAAATATTAGTAAAGTGAGACATTTTCAGTGAAACCATAAATGTGTTAGTTTGAATATGTAGCCACATTTTCACATCTATAGTTTAATATACCGGTCGTGAGGTGAATACCAAATTAGAACATAGGCGAGCGGGGACTAAAATCATTCGAGCTCCGGGTGTGTGAACAAGCGCTGTGGAGTGTCTGCTACGGGGGTACGGTGCGTCCAACTGCGAAGACGAGAACTGACAGAAATGTCGAAATCTGGAAATCAAATTACGAAATACGCATTGACTCGTAAATATGATAACATTTATTTTATTTTATTCGTCTCATTAGTGTCTATTTTCCTCCATAACACGAAAATTATATATTTAACATCTTTGTAATACCTATTTGAGACTTTATTAGATATAGAGCTAAAACTGTATTGGGGAATTGGATGAATAAAGTCTGATTTCGGCGCGTTCACAAAAAATCAGGATGGAGTGGGTTTAAAGTCGTATTGGTCCGTTAGGACTTGAATATTTAGTAATCCATAAAACAAGTTATAGTTAAGTAATGATATAAAAATGTCGGTGTAAGAAAAATCGCAGGTTTCTAAAGAACCAACTACCGGGTTCGGGCGCTTGCGGGACGCGAATGTGTGTGTGAATTGCGCGAGTTTGATACGCGTTTTGAGACGCGAGCACGGCGTATTACATCCTTACTTTCGCGGTATACGATTTTATGGCGTCATTCAATAAAGAGAATGAATGGGTTAGGAATAAATCAATGCCCCTTTGACGATGGCTACAAATATTTTAATTAACTGCTAACGTTATTATATGGTTTGTGACAATAAAATTGATTTTAGAAATTACCAATTATAAAGGACAGAAAGTGAAAAAATAATTTTGATTTGTGTACATTGTTTTAATTGGGTTAAAATCACTGTGTTGGGAAATAGTCTAAGCTGTTTAGACTATGTTACAATTATCGTAAGTTTTGATGTACCTACATGATAGACTAGCTCCAAGTTGCATCAATGTTTCTAATATTTTTTGTTATTATCTAACAGTTATTTAAGTTGAGTAGTTATACCTTCTTTAGCAAAAGCAGGTATACCTAGGTACCTGGTTTTGCTACATTAAATGCTGTGGAATAGTCATGGAACGTTTCTATAAGTGTATGTTTAATGGGTGCGGATATTGTTTGAAGACAATAACAAACATGACGGTTAAAATATTTTCCAGTAGTAAACACGTTTATTCACCTTCTCCAGCTTATCTATGACAACAATTGCTGCTTTTTAAGATAAATCTATTGTATTCTTCAGAGATATAATAAAAATTCAGTATTCTACAGCACAATAGCCTTAGAAAAATCTGAAGTTGCACTATTACTTTAAAAGTATACACGATGGTATTAAACGTACGCTACAGGTCTACAAGTATGAAGTACGGATTTCAGGCAAGGTAGCAGGCGTGGTATTCACAAAATGCTCGATAGATGGGAGATGTATATAACAAGATCGAATTTTGAGTAAAGCAATTATTATTATTCTGCGATTTTAAGGTAATGTTACTATGAATTTTAATGTGTTTTATTCTTTTAAAAAGTCTTTATTTCACACTTGTACACGTATTTATATTGTTCATTATTATAAGAAGCATTTTTGTGCAGTGTACATTTCAAATAATTTGACATGAATGTTTCATTTATTGATATAACATAATGAACTTTTAATGTAAGTATGGCGTGTAGCTTCGCAGTTATTGTAAGACAATCCCAGTGTAACATTCAAGTCCAAATATGTATCATATCAATGTTAAGTAAATATGTTATGTGTTTCTGCGAGCATCAATAAGGGGACTAATAGCAAAAAAGGTTGCGGTTTGATCGTTCTCTAAAACACCTATCACGTTCTCATTATCACGGCTGTACCACGTATTGTTCGCTAACAATGCCCACTCTACAAAATGTAGCCGTGAAATAAATTTTCATTATTCGTTTATTTTTTTCTGAATATGACAGCGATTTATTATTTTTATGTGTTGGGTGATAAAATGTTAATCGGTCAGGAGAAATTGTAAACATCATAGATATACCAATCTATGATGATGTTTAAAAATGTTGAGTATAGTGTACAAGTTTTCTCATACAACATTTTTTAACCTTCTTCCCTGCAACAAAATCAAATCACTGCTGTGCTCCAGTGGGACAGATCTAAAGCAAATTCGGTATTTTATTTCCTTTAGACCGAATTGGCCGCTGTCAGTCGCCAAACTATACGTCGGATGTTTAAAACAACCACCCTTCTGGGTCTTCAGACCTCTGACAAGGATTAACGATTGTTATGTAATGTTTACGATGTGAACGATTCCTTCGTCAGTCTGTATCTGTGTCAGGGCTATCAACGGTCGTGTTTGTGTACTTTGAAATTTTTATGATTAAAAAAATAACAGATTTAGAATTCTTTGACAAATCTTTACAGTGTTACGATAATTCATGTTAGCTTTTGGGAATAAGGGCTTGCAAAACGATAAAAAGAAGCACCAGCAACGCTATATCTTTCAGTAACACAAGGGTGGACGGACTTACAACGCTAGGTGTAAAAAAAGGTAGTCGTACTTATACTCAAATTTATTTCGTATACATGGCCAACACCGACCGTTGTGGACGGGCTCAGGTGCGAGAGTTTCGATGTAGCTTTTTGTTTAGAAATATTTTTACTGCAACTTGAGACAAGGAAAATGAAAATGGACGGAAAAGTTATTTTAAATTACCTGCCGCTGAATTCGACGTATTGTTTTGCAATTCCAAAACGATGCGGAAGTGCACAAATCATGCAAATGAGTAATAAGTTGGACAGAAACTGCGCGCGTACACATATTTTAAATGTGGGCAACTGTTTTGAAACTTCAGAAATAATTAACTTAATTAACTAATAAATAATTTCTACACGTAGCCTTACGTATGGCAACATGATGCGATCACTGGCAATCGTAAAATAATGTCAACTGGTTCAAATTTCAGCACAGTTTTTTAATGAATTTCTTTAACGTCACGTGTAATTTGAGCATTAATTAAAAATATATTGTTTTACATTTTTAATGTAACGGCACTGGCAATTCAATTCCCTGTATGCCCCAAGCATGACACAATACTGTAACGAGGATTATTGATTGAGTCCCATGCGGCAAGACCTCGATATTGTCAGAGCGTAATTATTACGTCCAGACCTTAATTACAATGTATCGCCGGGTTCACTTGCCTACCTATAAGTTTGGAATTACCACATTATTTCTATTCGATATCGAAATTATATTATATTATATATACATATATACATGTATACCTAGTTAAGTTTTAAATAACCGGTTTAAAGGACCAAAACGTATTTTGTATACAAGTGTAAGTAATCTACTTACACACGAGTGGTTTAATATTTTTCAATGTGTTAGCGCTTTGTTTCTAAAATCATTGTAAGTAGTATAATGATAGTAGATAACATGGTACACGTGTGACCGGAGCTACCCTTGGGAGGCCTATCTCTGAAAGCGTTATGATGTTAACTGAAGATGATATTGATCTACACAAGTTTTGTGTCATGTAGTGTTATACATCGTAATGAGAATTATCAGATTTATTTACTTTATAGTCAAAACTAACATTGTAGATAGGCCGCTTGCAAGATCAAAGTTTATCAAACTTGTAAAATAACTTGTAATTGGCTAGATTGTAGAACATGCCGACAGTTTCGACAGATTGCCAGCCTGCTACTGACAAGTGATTTTCGGCGTAATATCGATAGGTATGAATTTCATAACAACCATCTTAATTTTAATCAGAAACTGGTACACTTACGTATATATATATGTTTATTCTTAGTTAATATCATATCGCTTATGATGTTATCTTATGATAAAAAGAATATAAAGAACCAAATCCTCAACTAATATTATAAATTAGAATGTTTGTTTATATTAGAATCTTTGACATCGCAATGCATTTTGTTGTTTATTATAACCGTGTTATATTAAATATTGACACGGATAGCATGGAGTTGTACAGGCAAGATATCCTATGTCAGTCTAATGGAGGCATGATAACGCTGCGAAGCCTGGGGACCAGGAGGCTAGCGAGGGAGCGACGCATGTTGCAGTACAACCATCGATCGCTAATCGTCTCTTACAATATAAACTATATTGGTAATAACATATTTTTTTAACAATATTGTCAAGTGCTCGTGTAGTTAATACTTATCAAGTCAGTGTTATACTTTTTTATTACTTATAAAAATAATACACAGTTAACTGCTTGATACTAATTTGTCTTTTAAAACACGAGGTTCACGCTTTATGAAATTTACTTTGTAATGTACACAAAAAAATATACCTCATTAATATCTTTCGCATCCTTGCTTTAAATCTACTCTGTTTCTTTAGTCTTTCCATTTCTCCGATAATTAAGCCAAGACCTTGTTTATGATAAAAACATAGACTTTATTGTTTAAAATGAATTTACACTGAGTCACGCCAAGACGATCAGTCTGCCAATTTCAGAACTAGGCCTACGTATAAACAATGAGACTATTATCAGACATCCGAAACCTAACACAATAATTCTCTATTGTGATGATAAGCCATTTTGTGTGAAAAAGGCATTTTTTCTTAATCTTTATTTTTGGTCACAGATAAATATGCGCTTCTAAACGTTCACCATTGTAATAAATCAGCTATTGATAAGTAAGTGGGTAATCTTGAGCAGTGAACACTTTGGGTCCCTGTACTGGCAACGATGCAGCGTTGTGACAAAGCCTTATCCATTATCGCGCTCTGATTTGTCAAAGGAGTTGATTCATTGAGCGCGCATTAATTACGTTGCCACGCGATATACTCCTATTACTTGACGACTTCATAGCACTTGCTTTTAAGGTATAATCCGTGTATTAATTAATTAGTCTTTGCTGTTCAATTGTTTGTAATTAAGATACTGAGTAATTTTTTCATCCAATAATATTGACAATCCCTTTGGAACATTGTAGGTAATTCATAGGCCATATAGAGGGTCTCATGTGAGATTCCCGGCCGGGGTTAGTTTATGTATGCGATGTTCTAAATTTATCTGTACTACCCTAAACACAGGGAATTCGAACATTAATCGTTATTATTACAGAGTGAAAGTGTAAACTGAATCTTTAACTTGATTTCTTTCAGGGGCATTTGTAATAACGTTACTGTTAATGATACTTTTACGTTAAAATTTCAATGAGGCATGTTTCTTATACTGCCCTGGTATGCAATCTAAAATAACGTGCAAAACTTGTAGGTAAAGACTAAAAATTTTAACCATTTCCAAAAGTACATTTAAAGAACAATAATACATATCTACATATTATTTGTGTACGACTATTAGTTTAGCTGCAAAAATAAATCAAATGGCCTGGTTTTTCCAACGAAAACTGGGACCGAAGGTTCTATTACCGTTGATACGTAACGTAACATCACGCCTGTAATCCCCGAAGGGGTAGGCAGAGGAGTGTAGTACACCCCCACTTTCACCAGTTACCCTTGATGTTTTAAAAATTTCAACAAATTTCTTACATGAGCATAACTCATTATCGTTATATATTAAAATTTGTTCACTACATAAAGTTTAATTAATACTAAGTATTAAGTAAATTTGATCTTGCTCTGTATATAGAGTTTCAAAACAACCGCCTCTGTTCTTTAATATTTTAGTGTAATTACGCGCTGCCGAGAATCGTCTAGTTGTATAATTACCAATTAGTGAGTAAAAGAACTGGGACGTGAAAGCATAGAACCCATTTACGCGTACTTGTAGAAATTTTATTTTTATCAAAGCGAATAAACATAAATACTTGTTATGGATTGCTATTAAAATTCCTTTTGACAAAAAGTACGTTATTATATTATATCCATTAATATAAAATTTACGTCTGTTCGAGACGTAGTGTTTAATGTTTTTTTAGACCCTTGTATCGTTGGACCTGTTCTGCTCTCATAGTTCCATAGGTTTTAGGCAATAGTCTACAACGCTCGTCAATTGTGGTTTGGTTGACTTCACACACTTTCAGAAAATAAATCGGAAAAAATTAAATTAAATAAAATTAAAATGAATAGTAATTTTTGATAATTTCATTTATGCCACAGATATACTCGTGTTTATCATGCGACACGACGGTCACAACAAAATAACATGAAATATATCTTATTCTTGTGTTTTTTTTACAATTTGTTGCTTGTCTCCGTAAGTGTACACTTTGAAGACGGTGACAAACACGTGTTGGCTGCTACAATTCCATAGTAAATATTTGGCTACGGCCTTCAAAGTTCCAACGTTAGTTTAGATAATTCCACTTATTGTCAATTCATTCTTACTTACACTGTCAGTAACTAGTGCCTGTTCAGCAAGAATTACAGGGCAATAGTCTACCATGGTGTTCCAGTGGAGGCTTACCAGACTTCATAGGTCTTAGAAAACATTATGAAGATATTTAATGGGTGCAGAAATAATATTTATTGAACGAGGTTTGCATATACCTTACAATTTGCGCCGTTAGCTTTTCATTGTTATAAAAACTTGCCTACCGTATTTTATGTAAGGAGTTCTGAAAGAAGTAGCACTTTTTAGAAGTTTTCAAAGTTTACTTACACATTTGCGGTGGAAAATTATTCATTTTAAGTACCTACATATATGAATGGCTTTATATCGAAGGTGTAACTATGTTAATTATAAAGTGACTGTCGTTTTAAACATGTTTACTAATAATTATAGAGTATTACTAGCTTTTGCCTGCGACTTCGTCCGCGTGGAATGGTGACGTTGGGTAGCAGTTTAATTTCCTAGGATACTTTTATTGTAAATAATATAGATACAAAATGCTCCACGTGGAGGAAGTCGCAGGCAAAAGCTAGTAATTAATATAGCCTATATTGATCAGTGATCATGTAGCATTCAAATGATGAAAGAATTTTTGAAATCGGCCCA
>DWUN01002571.1:0-13579 GCA_018249975.1 Passova gellias | reverse complement strand
TAAATTAACACTAAACATTTTAAACATCTAAAGCACTTAGCGAGCACCGACCATAATAATAACTGTAGCAATCTGTTCAACATTCCGTGACATAATTGTAAAGTACACGCAATGGAATAATAAATGAAATTGAACGCCCCGAAGCCGATGTGTGGACGAGGACGTTGACTCATTGCTGGAAGCGTCTGTACGCCTCATGGCCTCGTCGCCTGTGGCCGTTTCGTACCTGTATACGAAACGGCCATACACACGTGAGAAAAAAGTCTCATACGAACGAAATACACTGCTTACAATCAAAACATGCGACTAAGCGATTTACTTGATATATTGATCTGATAATTTCCTTGAAGTAAAATCAAGTCAGACGATTTGACCACATATAAAATATGGCACTAAAATCGTTTAAAATATACGCGGAATTTTTCAAGAACTGCTGAAAATTTGCTATAAAACTATTTCGATTTAGTTTTTTATATAATAGTCTATATCATATGTACTCATATAGTAGTATTTCAGCAGATTTTGTGCCATCATACGTTGCAATTATTCGCTACTCTAGACGACTTCATCGAAATCGCAATAGATGAAAGCAGCTAATGTGATCGCGCGGCAATGTGTAGCTACATCCATATTGTTGTTATTTGACTACAGAGTGAGTTAATTTATATGAGCTGAAAGTATCTCCAGGGCTTTGTTATGACGAACCAAACTAAGTCGCACACGGTGTAGCGGGCAAATGAATTTTATCTTCCATTGTTTATCAAAGAACCGCTGTTCCGAGACCATTAATTGCATTATATAAATTGTGGATATTCCGTGGTATATTATTATTCTTATCCTTATAAATATTAAAGCTATGTTTGATAACTGTTCAATCGAGGTATCAATTGTTAATGTGTAACGACTTAAAAATACAATTTGCTATAAATCCCGAGTAACAAACGGTTACCTGAACAATTTTTTTTTCCCATACAACCAGGCCCGGGTGTAAAGAGAACAAATAAGCACAAGTTTGCAATACGTTGGAATAATTCTTTTGCTCTTTCACCAATTTACTCAATTGCTTGCATTGTCCAACGAATACCATTGAGTCTGGCTCAATTCCGCCGGCAGCGACAGCATTGTCAGAGCTATTTTCCATAGCTCTGAATCTATTACACTAAGATGGAGAAAATCTATTTAGCTTCTAAAAAGTCCATTGTAAGTTTGACTCGTACTCTTTTAAAAAACATCTTTAATTAAATCCCAGTGGAAAAGTTCGAATTAAATTTTAGCTTTTGGGCTTAAGGATCGCGTTGCCATTGAAAAGAAATATAAAATTACGCTTAACCACCAAGATACTGCTCGTTTATCATGTTGATACTTGTTGTACCGATCGTGTTAGTGATCATACTTGTGCAAGGTTTTTTGCACGAACGAAGTCTCACGCAAACGGTTAATTATCTTTTCAACATGGTCTACTAATCAACATTCGTTTCACTCTTACAGACACCGGTAACAACTATCATTGTTATTACATTATGATTGTATTATACGCTGTCCTAACGGTATAGTACTTAATTAAATTAAAGGGTAGACTGAGAGACCAATGTATCACCATGAAGTGCAATAGAATAGCCTATACTTCATGATTCCCCAAGTGAAGAACATACAATCCTTTTGTTCAGATGCTGAAAAATCTTGAATTATGTTTTAACAGATTAAAGCTAGCTACGTATGATAAGTACAAAGAATCATATTTACTACAATTAGTTGTTCACTCACAAAATATATAGTCTAGTCAAAAATCTAAACAAGTATAGTTAAAAAACATTTAGATGTAGTTAAATATCATGCCCGCGAGCTTTATACATATACATATATATATATATATATATATATATATTCCATGTTAATAATCCGTCCACTAAAATTTCAAATACTAAAGAGACAACACATTGAATGAAATTAGTTCATTGCGTAAAAAAAATTCAAACAAAGAGTGTGTACTTTTTTATCCTGGAGAAAATTGAAACTGAGGAAAGTAAAACGAAAAAAAATTTGTAGGTGTGTTTTCAAAGACGTTTTATTAAGTCGTATCAAAGGTAAAGTGGAGCGCTCGAGGCATAATATCAATGCGTTATTCAAAAGGTAAATGAGCCATCAGCGGTGGGGCATCGTTTGCATCTAATCTCACCTACATCAGCGACCCTTACAACTTACGAGGTCCCGAGGGATGTATACTGGCGCGTTAGAACGCTACAACATTACGATGGGCCATCGTTATAAATATACTCCGTGACAGTAGTCTCAAACTATCTAATTAAGCAAAAAGTTTGCGAATGTTTGCAATAATGCTAATGCGCGTTTTATACTCTCTGCTTAAATTATAGATTTCATTAACTCCAAGGTAAACATCAACAAACCAACATTCGATAGTTATCCGAATTTACATTCAGGTTATGAAATTCATTGATGAATTTCATCTGAATTTATTTTCAGAATGGACGTTTTAACCGCTCGTCTGTATATTTTACACCGCAGATAACATAAAATATTCCAGTTTTCCCGCCCTTTTGCATCAGAATGATGCAGTCCCCTTATTTTCTTTATAATGTAATTTTGCAATACATTATTCATACAAGCATGCGTTTAAAGATATTTTCATGAATATCAATGAATTCATAAACGCACAACTTTTCCACTTAAAATGTATCATTAACTATTCAAGATGTTATCCTAGACTTATTGAATGTTAATAATCTTGAATAGGAATATTAATGTAAATATTTTCATAATGTTTCTTGTATTATTGATAATGGATGTAATCTAAACTTGTATTAGTGGTATCCAAGGCGTATTTTAAATACATAAACTAAATTTAAAAACAGTAGTGACAGTCTAGATTTCATTAGTTCATCTGAAAACCTAAAACGCACTTCTGACAAAGTTATGTGCATTTTCAGTGTTATTATCACTATAACGGCAAATTAAAACATCATGGAGTTACACACCTTTTTTTCAACAATTATATACTTTCACTGCTGGACTCGAGTCTTCTCTGGCAATGTAAAGGTTTATAAAGTCATACTGAAACGCTGTCCAATTGCTGATGGGCACACTTCGAATTGGATTCGGAGATATTGATGAGCAATGAATCGATCAAATGTTCGATGAGGATGAACTTAAGAAAATAATAATGTACACAAAATAAAAATGCAAACCTTGCGAATATTCCAGTTCGTTATGTCGTCCTTGTTCCTTGTAACAGTACACGATACCCGAAAAAAGACATTTCAGTGAGTGAACGACGAAGCACTATTTGTCACTGTTGGCCGCCATCTATTTTAGATGCCTGTTCGTGAAGTCGTTTTCTGTTTGGAAGTACGGTGAATGTAGACAATGGCTCGTCCTTCGCAACAAGTTAGCTGGCTCGACAAACACTTCGCATTAATCAACCGGATGGGCAATCGCTCGGATGCTGAGCGAAATGAAACCGTGCGACCGCTAACCGGGATTACGTGAAATTACAGTTTCGATTGGGCGCAGATTAAAAGGATAAGTGTAAAATATAACACCGATCGTAATGCACTCATTAATGTACTCGTTGTTTGTTATATACGATCCAATGAAACCTTTGTGCCATTTAAGTGGTTCATTTCGTTAAGAATTTCTCTAATTTCAATAAATTCGTTTTCGCTAAATTTGGTGAAGCAAATAATGAATATCAGGACGCTTATCTCACTCCCGTCGCATCCCCGTTTTATAGGATGATCAATTTATATCTACAAACCTAAAACATAATTCGAAAATATAATTCAAAATAATGATAATGAAAAAAATTTTGTACATAAGTACCTATTATTAAAGTTTTTATATACATATTAGGGATAAAGGCAACTCGTGATAAATTTTCATTTGCGTGCCATTTTGCAGACCTTTTCTAAAGGGGACCAATAGTTTTCCTATAAAATAACAAAAGAAAAGTTGGTTCACCTCCATTTTACCTCCAAAACTTTTACAGCGTGGTCTGCCCTTGTCCCACTTGTATACATTTTATGTTGAAAGGATCAATAAAACATCTGGGGCCAGTCTTTTCAAACGTCGACAACAAGCCGTTAACGCATGTGGCTTACGTCGCGGATCTACAAAGCGACGGCGAAGTTTGTGAGTCGTAATGAGCTATACGAGTTGATTGTAAAAACACCAATGCGAATGAATTCACACTATATATCTATTCACGGGCAAAATCTACGCCGCTCGCATAGTGTTTGTATACACCATTAAAAGCCACATTGAGCGCTATCGTAGGGTCACAGCTCGAAGCGAAGTGTTTGACCAGTGTGCACGCAGCCTAGTATTTTCACACCTAAACATAAACGTGAAACGTTACTGCTGACTTAAATTGACGAAATGTTTGAGAGAAACCATTCGGCGATCTAGCACTTTGATGTCCGCCATGTTGAAATCAATTTCCGAGTAATGTTATGTGTTTATGTTACTGATACACCGCATATAATGATTTGATAGCGATTATTTACGACGCATAACAGTAAACGACACAAGCCTTATATGTTATGTTCCGTTTAAGAATTATTGTACAATAATAAGCACATGTTACAGATATATAGGTTATGTGGTAGAATAGCATTCGTGTTAATTAAGTAGAGTATACACGACCTACTTCCGTTTTAAATAAATGAATGCTTACTAGTATGCATGCATTGGAAAACTTTCACCGAGATTGGAAATGATAGAAAAAAGAGAATTAATACGAGCGCTAATTATGTAGGAACTCTATACCTATTGATAGCAATAACGTGGTCGTATATTTTCTATACATTCTGATATTACTGGAGCATTAATGATGAAAAGTGGCATTAGAAACACATCTAGTTATTATAATTATTTTTAAACTTATACCACGATCTGTATTGTCTGAATAGTGTGCCAAATAGCACTTTGACTGTCTCTAAAAGGTCTCTGTAAGGACTTGTCTACCTCTACTTCGAGAGTGACAGTTTTTTCCAAACAAGTAAAGCTATAGCCAATAGAGTATCGCATAGAGTATCGAAAAATGTTAAAAACAAATGCTATATGCGAATAGTTTTTAACGGGATCGAACCCATACAATATAATATTAATAACGTTTACCCATTAAAGAGCCGAAGGTGCGCATGGGTCTGGGGACATAAGAGGCGAGGTCATTAGCCGGTCACATAACCCCGTTTCTTCCCCCGAGGACTATCACCGAGCTATGATTGCACAAAGCTTTATTTACCCCTTCACTTCTTTGGTTGTGTTATGTCGATCAACCCTTTTCAGAACCCTACCCTGTATAAAAAGTAGGTCTTTAGGATTTTTCTACAACAGATTTCTACTTAACATAAAGTAATCTGTTACGTGGCTTCATTAATAATAATATAATTATCACCAAAAAACTATTCAGTAAGCTTTGAAAAGCAGTGTGTAGTCTGCAGAGCAGTAAAAATTACGGTCATGTATGTATTGACATGATGACCATTTATATATATATATATATGTATACATGATTACATGACTATACTATACACCTACACAAGCCAACATACAAAATAGCTAATTTAAGGAAAATTATATTTGCGAAGATACATCTAGAATGTCTTAAATCAAATAACTACTGTACCAAAATGTTTCATGTAATCTAATTGGAAACTAGACGCCATTCTCAATCGGCTTATTGGTTGAGCGGCTTTATGAATTTAGTCGTAACATCGTTTGTATCATTATAATCCTACGGTTCAGTTAATTCGATTTTGACTTTCAAGTTCTCTTATTTATTATCATTTAAGAATGCTATACTCGTTTCAATGGAGTTTAAATATAGTCGTTTGAATTTATTCGAAGTACCAACGTTCTTGAATTTTCATTTTAATTTTAATTTTTTTAACTGCCAATGTATGACGTCGATGTTAAATTATAACTTAAAAAACATTGTGACTCATAAAGCTATTGTTCCTGTTTCTGCTAATTCATGAATCGGACACAGCACTATTAATATGTTTGCGAATAATAGGCGGTCAGTGACAAGATAATGAACCAAATCATCTCCAAGAAGTCAATTACTTGCATTGTTATGGGCGATTATGTTTTTGTGTCACTTTTCTACTTAGGCTTAGATTTATTATGTGAAATTACACGTTTTATATAACTAAACGTAATCAAACGCGAAATGTCCTGCACATGTTCCCCACTAACGCGCAGATAGCAGATGTTGCGATATCCGAGGACAAAAAGATATATGACGAGAAACGACTGATGGCTTTTCTCACTACTTTTAGTTTTTTCTCTAGCTTTTGGTAGAATTTATTATCCAACCCATCCAATTATCCCTTGTGATCTATAGTTAAATGAATAATAGTTTCTAAAATTATATTCGCTACCAGAACACGATAAAAAATATTATTCCATTCATGCTCTTTCAAGTATACCTACATGATTTCGCTTTAAATAGGTATTATCCTATTCTCTTGCTAATTATCAACTACAATTGACTGATGTTCAGTCATAACTACGACAATGTTAATCAAACAATTTAGATACGATCTGTGACAATAATTATTCGTAAATTAAATAATACGAACAATAGGTATAATATAACGAATTACATAAATTTATAATAAATATTTGCCGCTACAACATCCCTTTATTTGGTTAGGACAGGAGTTTACTCACCTTTACTAAATTAATTGCATATGTTAAAGACTGGGCCGCCATTATAGTAGAGCTGTTGACAAGGACATACAAATAAACGCCATAACACACAGCCAACTAGCGAGCGGCAAGCTAATTGTAAAATAATACCGCATAAAACGTGAAAATTACAGTTCATATTATGCAATGATGCCCTTATTAAGTCTCGTAGAAAACAGATTTCAATAAAGAACATCGAGTTTAAAAGTCATTACTTCCACTTGGCCCCTTCCCATTACTTCTTAGTGGAAAAAGAAAAAACCAATTAGTGTTGCGCCGAGCACATTCTTATTTCGGATAACCTCTGCTAGAATTCAGAATAACAATGGACCGATGGTATGTCTGGTTTTTATTCATGTTTTTGTTATCTATGAAATAGAATTCAGATAGAATTCGTTCAGATTTCAGGTGTCTCTTTTTTTGCGATACAATTCGTGGCATGTTCTATTTCCCACTCGTTACTCTTCGACTGTAGAACGTCATCATTATGAATTGTTTGTTCATGTTATTTTCGGTCCGCTACACACTAGGCATCTGTCCCATAAGCGATATTCGCTACGTTTGTGTCGTGTCTATTACGTAACATCAATATCACTAGATACTAGATATAAGCTTAACGATACATATATGAAAGAGCAAAAACGTAAGTCCTCACCACGCTTGTTACTAGTCTTCAAAGACAATCATTTGTGATTATCATCGCTAGGTTTTTCATAGTGAATTATCAGATTATTAGAAAAATTTTAAGTAGTTTGCAAATAAAATTTAAATCCTTCATTCATATTCATATCATACTTCGCACTAACAAACTGTTTTATACGCATATGCTTCCAAAAACTCTTATTTTTCGCTGACCCGAAGCGTTAGAGCGTTGCGGGTCATGCTCCTCGCGCCCTCTTGTAAAGAAATGAGGCTATCCATTATTGAAATTTAATGGGACGCAGTATCATATTATAGGATCCTTTTTTCTTAAGGTCCCATTGGTATAATTTTTTACCTCCAAAGATAAAACGTTTGGTTTTGTTTTTGTACTAGTAGGTACATAAAAACAAATGTTAGAATTCTTAAAAGACAAACAAAAACAAAAGCATATCACGTCGTAATATGCACCGACCAAATTATTCATATTATTATTTCATTATACAAAACCACATTACTGGTACTATTTATAAAAACTTATTCGGCGTTTGATCCACGAAAGTTTGTTCAGTTTTGTGAGCGGTGCGTCTGTTGTTTTAATGTTTCAATTACCCGGTCTTAATTCCACATCATTACATTAGTGGCACTTTCATCGTAATACTGGCCGCACGTGACTCCATTGTGCCTGAGTTCTAGCCATCTTTTGCATATTGATCTTTTATTGTCAGTTGTCTGGTTACCATACTACGCTGTCTGCATAGTTACGGATCAGATGATCGCGTGTGAGCGCGTCCATAGATATTATTAGAACTATTATATGTACCTTGACGTTTCATATTTTTGTTTTTAAATAGCGGAGTTAGGCGATTACGATCCTCGAAGGCACGCACCAGGCTACGTATCAGAATTCCGGCTGCTAGCACATCAAACGCCTGAGCTAGAGGCGCGAGCCGCAGATATTCATCGCACTTTGACGTAAGTTAATTGCAATAACTTTAAATAGTAGAACGAATAGATCGTTGGGTTTCAAAAGATAACTACAAAAATGTTTCGTCTCATTCAGAAAGCAAACTAAAATGACTGTCTTTAGAAGAATAATATAACACACTTACTTAACATTACTGTAATGATAACAGCTTTCTACTTTATACGTAAACTTTTATGTACAAGTATCAAGGGTATAATTGCGGTATATAGGTACTCGTGTATGTGCTTTCGCTTGGCAAATGAATTTTGGATGTACCTTTAGTAAGCTTAATGTGCACGTCCTTTAAAACGTGCTATCAACCTCAAATACCATTACAAACAGGACGCTTTTATTACAATGTAAGTATAATGTAATAAAAACATACAAAATTAGTCTAGAAACTGTCTCTGTTTAATATTTGTACAATTTAGAAAAAAATGATAGACATCCGTATCACTATCACTAAAGTATCTTTTGCTGTAACTTATCGACCTTTTCAAGAAATATCAATCCGTTTCGACGGTATAATCTACACAGTTATGGATTAAACCATATCCTTTGTGTGTTACCTAATCTTATCCTATTCGTTTTTTTATTACACCATAAAAATTATCAAAGTACCCTCCTGACAGTATGACTAACGTTTCATTTCATCGCGACCGTTTTCAATTTTTAAAAGGATCCTGAAATAAATGAAAAGTGTATGCCTGCTAAAACTGTATGTACCTAACTTTAGTTTTTTTTTCATAGCAAGGTTTTGGAAGCGGTTTCATAATTAAATTTATCGGAATCAAAATGATCAAAAGAAACAAGAAGTTGGTTAAAAAGTATCTATAATTAGTGATTGCCGTTATTTTCATACAAATCTTCTAAAAGGGTAAATACCGTTTTCTGACGCATAAAATTGTCTACAGCCGGTGTCAGAACAACGACTTTCAGGAATTAAGACTTAAGACGCAGTTCACACTTAGAGCCGGCGGCACTCCCCCGGAAATTAAACTTCGCCACCTTCCTCGTCTAGTTTAAGAAAGCCAACCTTCTGAAAGTTGTCGAGACGATCCTGCAACTGTGCAGCTATTTATTAAAACAGAGTAATTAACAATCTATTGAAAATTAAAAAACTTCAGTGTTACCTGCAAAAAATGCTGCATATTTGACTCAAAACATTACCATGAAATATTAAATCTTTTTAGTTTCTTATTTGTTAAATACCCAGTGGAAACATTAAAATTCTATTTTCATTATAATATTTATTTAATGATCTTATAGATTCCATGAATTTCAATAGTTTTTGGCAAAATTCCGACAAAAATCAAACGAGCGTTGGAAACCTTAGCGTAATTGAATGAATTTTTAACTATGCAAAGATGCAGTCTGCGCCGTTGGCGTGACAAAGCCGCAATTACATGCAAATTATGTGTACCTTCTACCTAACCACTTGACAGCTAGTGAAGCAGCGCTGGTCTCTGAGATGAAGAGATTATTCACTAGCCTTTTAGGATAAAATTAATTAAGCAGGTTTGTATATTCTGTCGCTCTGTCGGGACTCATTCAACGGTAATTTTTTTGTAGGCTTTAAGATTTATGAAGTATATACATAAACAGACAACACATATCTACATAATTCAAAAATGAATTATCTACATTCTAGATTACATATTTTATCGTCTATTGTAATTAGTATGTGTTTCAGGGGCATTTCTCCAGCGCAGGCAGAGTTGAGTTATTTAGACAAAGTCAAATGGCTTGACATGTATGGTGTTGATCTTCATCCAGTTTTAGTAAGTACAGTTTTTAAATTGTTACCTTGTTTTAAATCTTTAATTACAATTATCTATTTAGGAAATCCAGAGCACATTCTATCATGTTATTGGTCAAGCATCAAAGTCCTGTCAGAAATATGTTTGAACAGAAAAGTAGTTTGTAAAAATTTACTATTAACATTGTAAGTTGTGCACTGTACATTAATGTGAGTGTCGCGATATTTGTGAATGTTGCCCACTAATCTTAGCAATATCGGAAATTATCAGCCAAAACTTATATTTAATTTATAGACATAACAATTGAAAGTGACCTTGAAAAATCTCCACTAGAGCGTTATACACGTGTACAATCTCAGAATGGTTACTTTGATACAGGGCGAAGACAGCGTGGAATATTTCTTGGGTCTGGCGCCAAGTGGCCTGTTGCTTCTCCGTGGGAAACACACCGTGGCCAACTATTACTGGCCACGCGTGTCCAAACTTTATTATAAAGGTCGATACTTCATGCTTCGCGTGGCGGATAAAAATGTAAGTCGGCCTTGTGACGATAATGCTGTTAATTAAAATACATTGCGTTTCATTAATATACACAACAATAAACTATGGCATTTTCCACCTAGCCTCAGGTTTTAATAACTTCCTGTTTAATTTTATTAAAAATGACAAAATTTTTAAAAACTACGATACTAGTCTTAAAATTTAGTAGCTAATCGAATTTTTAATAGATCGATGTTCCCATTTATATGATATTCCTTATTAAAGCAATGTTATCCATAGATCATACTGTCTTCGTCCGTTCATTGCGATTTTAAGAAGTGTATTAGGGATTTTTATATTAATTATTATTTGGTAAAAACCTTTTTCAAATGGATGAAAAAGATTTCCTTTCTAACAAAACTTAAATCTTACCTTGGACCAATCGCCAAACGCGTTACTACCTCTAAAGGGTAAATGTCCACTTATACGAACATTAACAATACTTCCTTATATCTCTTATCATACCGAAAACACTGCAATGTCTATCAATATCAATTATATTTGTTTATAAGCAAACGCACCAAACAATGGGAACTACCAAAGCTTATAACTGTAATGGAAAAAAAATCGGACAAAACACTTGACCCTGTTCCCGGTTTGGTACGTTCCATCTGATTCTACGCTTTGAATAGCAGCCCAAGATAGAGTCCACCTTATGCTGCTTCCTTCAAAGACATTCGTAAGCAGGCAATTATAGATAAGTCGCTAGGACTGAGCGTAGTATTTACAGTGCTCTGGGCGCGCCTGATAACGGCCCGTCGGAGCTCGGCAGCCGCCTCACCGTCTCGTTTTTGGATTTTATTAAACTATTCTTGCACTCACTATAGATAAGAATTTTATAGTTTCTATAATTTCACTATATTATCAAATTAAATCGTGTAACAGATATTGGTACATGAGGAATGAAAGCGTTGTGTCTGATTATATATATACAATTAAATATTTTAGCCAAGAATTCTCAGCGACCTCCGTATTCTAAAATTACACTTAGCAAATTAAAGTTCGTCATTCATATTTGTCTTCTGAGACATCAACTTTAATAAACAAATTTAGTTGGCGCCTGCTGTTATATTACAAATTCAAGCTCTTGTGTATTTCATATTTCTTTGACAATTTACACAGACTGCGAGTTTGCGAATTTAGTCGTGTCTCTTAAAGCGAAATTCCCTTTAGAATATTGTAATGTTTCGAAACTTGAGCATGTATACAAAGTGTATTATATATTTACTTTGTAATAAAAACCTATGACTAATTAAATGTGTTCCAATGGTAAACAGAATGAAACGTCCACATACGGATTTGAGTCTCCTACGCGGGCTGCCTGTCGACATCTGTGGCGCTGCTGCTCAGATCACCACACGTTCTTCCGTCTCCAGCAAGCTGCGCCAGCCTCAGCTGACATGTTCTCCATAGGAACTAGATTAAGGACAAGGTATTGCATTATATTTTCTCCTTCCACTTTTGCTATCGCCATGAATTCATTAACAAATCCAATTCCATGAGTTTATCCGTATATTGCATTATGTATTGGTTGCGAGAAGATTACGCAATGTTAATGTAACTTTGTAACTTAAATAATAAATTTTGTTATCAGCGGAAAAGGCGCAAGACCGAGACCGCCGCCCACGTTCACGAGGACACCGTCTCGGCGTATATCACGCCCACATATGTCCTACTCTTCGTTACACGACTGTAAGTGACGATTGCTTATCCTAAATTACGAAACTATTTCATAGCAAAGATGGCGGCGAATCGCTGTCGGATGTGTCTGGTCTGTCTGGCAATTATTTAGAGATTTTAAATATCGTGTAAATGATCTCAATTTCATTAATAGTAATTTACGTGTTCATTAATTAGCAGAAGCTGAAAAAAAATTGACAATTAATGTCATGTCATGTTTATCTCCAGTGATAATTTTATTATTGTTATCACATGACAAAAGGAATACAAAAGTAAATGTTCAAATAAGTGTAATTTTTCAGTGCCAAAGTTAGAAGACTTGAGAATAAAAGACTGCCCTCCGGAAATAAAACAACCTACCTCAGTACACAGGCCTAACTCGTAAGTATTGTTTATTTTGCTTGTCAAATATTTCAAATTCATTTGTCCCTTTATTTTTTTATGAGAGGATGTAAAAGATTTATGAATGTTTTCGTAACATTTGTCAGTAGGTACTGCGTCAATAATACCTACAATATTGAATCTTGATTTATATTTACAGTACAGAATAAGTGAAATACCAAAAAGAAAATCACTATTAATTGACCACAAATAAAAAATAATGATATTTTAAGTTAAAGATTTTAAATTCTAAACATGTAAGCGGATTTCACTATTAGAATTAGTGTGATAGCAGAAACGGCTTGGTGGTTGAATTTCAAACTACCGGGTCAATCTTACGGGGGTCTGCGTTCAAATTCTAGCATACAGCTCTGACTTTACAAAGATACGTGCGTTTCATAGATTTTAAATTCTTCTTTGTTATAACGTTGAAGAAAAACATGGCGCGTAAACCTGCACACCTTACAAATCACCATATTATTGGACTAAGAGCTATGTAAAGTAAGTCAACCTGCATTTGGCCAACTTAGTAGATTAAAGCCTTCTACTTTCACTGCGAGAGGAAACCATCTTCAAGCTGTGGAACAATAAGAAAAGGTTGAAACAAAGCTTAATTCAGCGCGGGTTTTTTTTATTTCAAAGCTCACGTAATCATGAATTTCAAGAGTTATCAGTATTTATAAAGTATTCTCAAAATAATATTCTGGAAATTGTGCATTGTTTCATCCTTTTCAATTTAACAATTTAAAAATAACGTTTTCAAAGTATTGCTTTAGCATATAGTAACTCGCCCATTGCAATGTAGGCTGCGAATGAGCGGTGAAGTGCAGGGTTGCGAACCGGCGGCCGGGCCGGGAGGCTCGCCGCGCTCCACGCGCTCGGCGCCGACCCGCCGCGGGCT
>DWUN01002570.1:0-13583 GCA_018249975.1 Passova gellias | reverse complement strand
AAATATCAAATTACTGTTTCAAAACAATAATTCTGACAATAACAGTTGTAAATTAGTATCATAACAAACATACCGATCTATAGGTGCAAATTTTATCTGCATCACAGGATCTCGATTGAAACACGAGTTGCGTACTCACAGCGCGTTTAGCGAAACACACTCTGCGTTAGGTTTGAGTGAATTAACGGAAATTACTATTGATGTTTGCGCGTTTGACGCTACGTTAACCGTTAAGTTCAATATGGCATAATTAATTGGCGCCGTAATTGTTATCATTACAATTTGAGTATTCTCAAGAGACGCTGATAACTTAGGGTTTTGATGATTTTTTTGAATGACACGATGAAAATGAGATTGACAGTAAACAGTTTCGGTAATTGATATGATATATTATTTATAGGTTTTTTTCAATGTATGTGTCGGTATGTGCGTTTGTGTGTGTGCGAATAACAAAGTACATACAATTTTTCATACAAACATCATTAAGCTACTGTTACGTTTGTGATCGACCCGTGTATATATTTTTAAACAATGTATACAATACTTATTTGTTGATCACAAAGCAGACTGTAACTATTGTGACATGTATGTTTTTGCGTAACAAAAAAAAAAACAAAACAAGAAAGTTTTCCAATTGAATTAACTACATAAGCTCCGTGTCATGGGTTAGGCTGACATTTTGGGAATCCGATGTGACACACGCAGTAAGCAATAACATAGCGACGGGGGGGATCGAAAGGACAGATCAATTACACAAGGATTCAATTAATATAGTTTATGGGAACTCACCCCGGGCATATTCTTGAAATACACTATCCATATATGTATATACTAGTATAATAAATAGGTACCTAGTGGAACACTTTCTTTACGTGTGCCAAATTCCAGGCAATTCGTAACGTTAAGATCGATCGGTTTATATACTCGATTGACGAAGAGAAAGCTTGATAGAATAAATTATAAATCTCAACAAATAATTACACGTATTGGCGCGAAAATGGCATGTTTTTGAAGACATTTTTTTTCATTAAAACTACGATCAAAATAAGAAAGTAGGAGGTAATCTATATTTAGACACAAATTAATCCTACATAAAAAAAATGTAATTGAAGAAGACCAGAATAATATGTTATTTTAACAATTTCCATTGATATGAAAACATATACGAGTATTATAAGTGTTCTTTACTTATAAAGTTAACAATTTTGTCAGCAACAACAACACAACATCATGCCAGGTCCCTAACGAGGTAGGCAGAAAGCACCGAATGCCAAATATCTCTATCCTTACAAAACTGACGCGTTTCGTCTACATTCATCACTCTCTTCATGCATATTGTCAACCACCGGATATCCGCTGCCAGACTAAATGAGGAACGAAATACGACACAGGGAATAATACAGAGCACGGATTAATTTTAAGAATACAGGAGACGATTACGAACATTGCTATATAAAACAGTGTCAGACGCAAAGGGATTTGATCGGATGTTAACTGAATTGGTACCTGAGAATATGTAAATATGTGTGTATTATATATTTTTGTCTGATCCTGTATGATCTGTGTATTATATATATTTCCCTGATCTTTGCAGTACACATTTGATTTCTTTAAAATGTATATCTTTATCAATACCGTTATCGCGCTCCGCTAATGCAGAGTTTAAGTAACAGTCGAAATTAGCGTAATTATTTCAAGTGCAGTACAAAAAAAGTCGAGTAGAGTATGCGGGATAACGATAGGTTATTAATTGATATGAAATGCGCACTCCATTTACCAATTAAATCCTTGTTAGGTACGTATATGCTGCGGTGTGATGTACCCTCTTGTCGGCGGCGGGGCGAACGCGGATTAAATACAAAAACGGCGTGATTACGAAAGAAGCCGACCCCGCGGCGCCATTAAGAATTCAGCGAACGAATTGGGGACATCGAATCGACAAAATTGTGCTCGCCTCATCTTTTCTTACATCGTGTATTTTCATTCCCCGAAGACAGACATTTTAATATTTCCCTAGCTCAAGGGAGACGACCGCTGTTTTGATCTACGACTCGCGAAATACACTTTTTACGTACAACCATAGGAATATTCCTCCTCGTTCCTTTCGGGCATATAACTTTGTGAATACGTCTCGCAATAATACACAAATCTTTTATGAACGAGATCTTCGCAGCCTCCGTCGAAGGGGCCACGTGAGTGACCCTGTGCCGGGGTTGCCAAATTTTTTGTGTTCCACCGGACTCGCAAACATTTCGCATCGCTCTTATATTGTGTAGTCCGAAATCGTAGCCAAAATACATCGTTAAGCATTTTATTTTTTTCATTTACAAATTGGTAATAAGATATCGAAGTTGGCAACTCGTAAATTTTCTTTTTACTGCATCTAGTATTTGTTCTAATATACATATATTAATAGTTTATCCAATTCTTATTTCATTATGACATTGCTTTTTATTATTTATGCTAGACGAATAATAGATAGTTGTGTCTCTAGTTGACACAATTATCTTTCCAGAAGTACAAGAGTCCACGCGTAAGATATTTCGTAATTAGCAACACATGTTTCATGTACGGAGGATTATAATTTAGACTACTACATTTGTAATTAAACTAGTAACGTTACAGGTTAGTAAAATCTCTGCTATAGTTCTGATTGAACGGGTAATAAACATATTTGTACTCCATATATCGCAAGTAATGGATGCGATTTCGAATTAAAAAACCACATAATATTAATTTATTACTTGAGAATTCACATGACTTTATATTCGATTCTATCATATTGAGAATTCATTACAAGGCTCTTTTTGAACAAACACAATAAATCAGTTTATTGTAAATTTTGATTGCATAAAAATTTAATCATAGTTGTGAAAAAATGATTTTATTAGAGTAAAGAAAACACTTTACTGTTATTCTCGGAGGAGCACACAAAGAAGAGCACAGGGAACAGCCCTGTGGAAAGTAGGTGAAGTATTTTTGTAACTTACTCATGCCCCCGGGGCTCATAGCTTGCGTAAGTCAAGAACTCAAATATGCATTACCTGAAACAGAAGAGAAACGCTCATTAGTGTTTTTTTTTGCAAAGAAAAAGATTTGCTATGAATACGGCTTAACGTTTACTGGCAATTATTTCACAAATAATGTTTATTAAATTTGTGCTCAATTCAGTATTGTTTGTATTTACTAATTTGTATTGTTCGAAATTCAATGTGATATTCGTACAAATTTCAATGCGAATATACTAACCTAATTAATATTATATGTGAAACATATCATTCCGATAATTTTATAGACGCTATTGTTTCTAGCATATTAATTTTGAGCTTGGCGGTAAACGGTTTTTATTCGAAATACTATCGTATTTCGAATGTGTCTATTATTAGACACGCATATCGCTGCAATGTAAAATCACGTAAGAACGTCGTTGAAGTATTAACTTTTTTGGAATAAATATAGATGTTTTTTCTGCAGTTTCATGCCGTTAGAAGGCGTGACTAATTTGTGCTTGCTTAGTTAGTTAGCTGTCGAATGCTGTTAATTATGTTGCATCGTGAGCGCGGGCCCTAAAATTTCATTAGGTTTCGTATCTAATTTCAAATCAATTCAAGTGTTACGTTACAATTCGCATATTTGAGATCCAATTAGGACATAATAGATTTATCAAACTAGAGACATTATTAAAATTACAAGAAATCAATATCATCTTTGCAATGCGGTAAGTACTATAAGCGTATATATAAAGAAGCGTATTAAATTCACATGTTACATGATTTCAAAACTTTCGATGGTCATGAATGTGTGCCGATTTTTATTCTTGTCACACACAATAGTAGCGTCATTAAGCGGAGCGAGCGATCGTCACGAAGTCGAGACGTTACTCGCGCCATCTGACCCGCTGCGCTTCATTGACCCTCGCGGCACGCTAGATCACCTTCCCCAACCGGGTCAAGTGCCCTAATTGTCTCCGCTTTGCGATGTGTCAACTAGAGAACACGCGGAAGTTAGTGCGGACCAACACGGAAACATACAATTAACAAGAATATCTATATTAACATCTAAAGATAATTTTATTAAATCTTTGGAGTCTTAAGAGCTGATAATTTCTTTGTTAGTATCGCGATCCGAATCAAAAATGCTGCCAGCAAAGGATTATTATTGTATTTATACATCTCTTAATAAATAATTAAATATAATCACTTATATATATAGGTCGATAAAACTACTATATTATTAAAACGCCTTAATTTGACTGTTAATTGACTTGCTAGAAGTAGGCCGTACATACGACATGATTACAAGACTGGTGTTCCCAAACGAAACGTGAGGATGGTACCTATAGGTCAAGTATAAAAGGAGGTTAATCAATAAGTTCTACCCCAATATAAGTTAATTGTTCTCACAACATGCAATTATGATATTCATAAACTAACGTAGTCACTAACATCAGCCCAATGTCAATGTTCGTTAGGTGCCTCTACGGCAGAACTACAATAATACCGCTTTTGACTGTTGACACATTTGACCCCGTGGCGCACATTAAGTCGTCTTCGTCAATGAGGTCAAGTGCCTTAATTGTCTCCCGGCTTCACGACGTGTCAATGAGCGAACTTGGGGATATTGTTAGTAGTTCATTTACGTCACCATTTTTACTTGAACCTTTCCTTGGTTGTTTTATTTATTTACTGTGTATTATAAATTAAATATCAATCGCTATAACGGTGACGGAAAACATCGTGAAAAACATCACATCTTAGTTTATTTTTTTATTTGATACGATGACATGTGTATTTAAATCATTCAAATGTGCTTGATGTAACGACGAAGATGTACTTTACAATTTATCAGTGTTTGCGTAATAATTTAATTATTGGTGGAGCAATTCAGATACCAAAACACCCTTCACTTTGCACTGTCTACAGTACTTTAAGGCTATAAACTAAACTTTATTACACTCTAAGCCTTTGAAAAGATAAACTGGCAACTACACCGGCGCGTAGGTATTTCAAGACCACCCCGCACAAAGGGTGTTGGCAAATCTCTGAGGGTAAACATTATGTGATCGGATCATCGGAACTACTCTGTTTGTGTTGTGTGAACTCAAATATCAACAATGTATATAGTTTTTTATTTACTTTAGGCATATTCCAATAACACCGTCTGTACACAGTAAATCGATGAACATAATTTTAGTTCTGTTTCGTAGACAAATTTTCTCATAAAATAAACAATCGCTTTCAAGGTGTAAGTTGTTGTGGACTAAAATGAAGCAACAATACAGGCATTGCGAAAATGAGCGAAGTCATTATTATTAAAATAATTTAAGTAGCAAATTTAATTAATGCGATGAAGATAAATTATATACATTAGACGGTTGTAAAATATATTGTTTTCGTAATGATCCCCCGCTTGGTTGGGAATTTTGCAAAAAAAATCTACCCCTATCGCCTAATGGCAGGACCGCTCTCTTTGCGAACACAAAAGCGGACCTTGGGTCTAAAGTTATTTTACTACAACAATGAGAAAATTGGCAACAAAAACGACCTTACATGATGTGGTGTCAACAAAGATAATGTATATCGCGATATCGGGGTGTCTCCATCGCTATTGTTGTCCCTAAACGCGGCCATGATCCCGGGATCGACGGACCCCGGACTCGTTTGTCCCGCGATATCCTTCAGCAAACATCGACGAAACCCGAGATTCACTAGACCTTTACACAAGAGCTTTGTTGAGTCGTCCGAGGGTATAAAAATATAAATAACCGTTTTTTTTCAACGCCCATATTCGCCCCGCGTTATTGTCGGGTGTGAGATTGTTATTGCTTCATATTGTTTCTGTGTTGTACGTACACCGTTATGTCGCCGTCGCGTGATTCTTTTACGTTTGTAAGAATTCTTTTGTGCTTCTCAAAAGGGAATACTTTATGTTGTTACTTTTACGATATAACTAACTCTTTTTTGTATAATTGTACATTTGTTTACCCAGTTTCTTATTATATCTGACACAATAATAACAAAATGAAAATTCTACCACTGAAATCGATTTATATACGTGTACATCAATAAAAATCCAGTCGTATTTAGATAACAAAGTGGCGTATTTAATATCGTAAGCTCCTGAACGTTCTTAAATAACGTAAGTAAAAGACAAATCACCCCGGCGATATGGCGTCGGCCGTCATCTGTCACGATCGGAACTGTCAAAGCGGGCGGCTAAATCGATCACGCGCAAACTAATATCAAAGTTGCAACGACAAGTCGTCTGAGTTTGCCGACCAGCGTGCACTTGTCAGACACGCTGCAAGTAAACGACGTAATATCAAATGCACTCACTGAAAATATATGAAAAAAATCATCATCACCATCATTATATTACGCCCGGTCCCTAACGGGGTCGGCAGAAAGCACCGAGTGCAAAATATCTCTGTACTTGCAAACCTGACGCGCTTCGTCTACGTTCATCACTCTCTTCATGCATACACGCCGGTTATCGATAAAAAAAATTTCAATTCAATGAATTTAACGTCAATTACAGTGGTAGCCTACGATTTTACTACTATTTGAAAAAAAAGGCGGCGAAATCAGATGTGTGATTTCCTCTAAAAAGATGTTCGATCGTTTGAGGAAAACAAAATTGATATCATAATTTTTCCCCGCCAGAGACGATGGCGGTTATTTCTAATTCATTTCAATGTCCCGCCGCCAAGCGTGGATCGTTGCGGACATATTTTGGTTTTATTTTCGTTCAGCTCTGCGCTCGTTGCTCGTTGCCAGTGATACGGGCGCCATGCGAGTAGGTCGCCTCATCAGGCCAAACTTTTTAGGTGCAACTGACGTATAGCGTATGCTTCGTTTTATTGGATGTTCCCGTGAAACTTCCTGTCTCGTCTTCAGTCTGCTGCCACTTGAGAGATGTATCGGATGATATCTAAGATATTTCCTATTTCGTGTCAGTTTACTACAGTACAAGTTTTAAAAGTTAAAGTTAGAGAAGTTAGAGGGTCGATATAGGCGGTATAGAATCTTTACATAGTATGTATAAAAACCAAACTCGCTTTCCGCTGTATGTCCCTATATAAATATGCTTAGATATTGAAAACTACGCAACGGATTTTGATGCGGTTTATTTTAATAAACAGAGTGATTCAAGAGGAATGTTTATATGTATAACAACATACATTATATAGTAGAGAAATACTCTTATAATTTATATGGCATAACAACGTTTGCCGGGTCAGCTAGTAAGTTATTAAATTTTAATAAACCAAGTGGAGCAAAGTACATTTTAAAATATATATACATATGTTCATACCAAGCTCATTCTACAAATGCTATATAGCTACACCGATTAAAATGAATATGGATGTAACAACCGACGAATTACGGCGAAATCACGTTTTCCATACAGTCTAAATAAATTATTTGATTCAATTAGCAGCTCTTAACTGTTCCAATATAAATATTTGGTTTTACTAATGGACAGGCCACAAAGGTAGGTTATGAGCGTTGAAAGCTATCAGTTCACGTGCATTATTAACTATCGTTTAAATTTACAGAAGTTAATAGTATTTCGTGTTTACTTTGTGGCAATCTATTACGCCAAAACGAAATTTATTTCCGATACTGCAATATGAATGGGAAATTAAATTTTACTAAATCTATCAGACGCGCCTGCAAGTATTTTGTGTGTATTTCCTTCTTAAATATATTTTCAGTCTCTGTATATTGAGGACATCATTTACTTGAAAATACTTTCGACAACCTTCCTGGCACTTCTGTAAACGATCCAGACTGTAAGAAAAAATATGTATACTATTGGTATTAACTATTATTATGTATAGACTTTAGTAATCGTATTAAAAACAGTATGGGTACTTTATTGAGCTAATCTTTATAGACTAGCATACAACTTAGATAACGCAAAAGGCACTAGATTTATTATTACATTGTCGAGGTTTGCAAGCGGTTTACTCTAGGAGAAAACTGTTAAGCGCCTTTGCTGTCATTTCAGTGATTAATTTGTGTCGGCCCTGTCGCGTTAATGGGCTAAAATAATTTAGTGGGTGGCGCAGCTTTATTTATTGTCAGCCTTTCGCCCTCCGTGTCAGTTTGTCGTGTAAAATATTTGGACGTTGAGGTTAGCTCGGCAACAAATACAACTCAACATGTATGGTCACGCATGCACATATAGTTGGTTGTATTTGGAGACAAGTGTAAATAAAAATATTATTATTCGTAACAAGTAATTTTATATGCGATTTTCTGTTAATGTATTAATGTCCGCATTGTGTAAAGTCCTTATTTAGGCATACTTTCGTTAGAAAGTAGGATTCAAAAGGTTACGATCATTTTTTAGTATTTATCAGGATCAGTTTCAATTGTTTTTTAAATTGACCAACACTGTAGAAAATGTCTAAATCTAGTTCGGTCTTTAATTTTCAGTGTAATGTTTAACCAATCAAGCACACGGACACTTAATCGAAAATTGTAAAAATGTGTTGTATTGTTATATTTTTAGGCAGATTCGCTCATTTCGATTTTGACACTACAGAATTTCATGTCCTTCGCTATTCATAGCCCTTGACCAAACATGTGTCGGACATTGATTAGCTACACGGTATGTTTATGCAAATTGGGCTGGTAAGTCTGTTTGTCCAGGTTAGTGTGACAACTGCATCAAGTACACAATTAACTAACAGATACAACAACGTCAAACAACAGGAAGAATTAACAGGATCCGAGACAATGGTAAACAAATGTTTCTCGAAGCGCAAACTCATAATTACCGCCGCTGTTTATCTTTGTTTCCCGCATCATCGCAAACAGCTGTTTATTTGATTATCTAAATTTTGTAACTTTACGAGTTTTATCTTAAATTTTAGATAAAATAAGTTCAATAAATGATATTTAATGTATTACACTTTGCTTGGTTATCGTAAATTGGTACAAATTGTTACAAATAAAAACTGCCAATATTTATGTAATTTCATTATAATATTAGAACGTTTGTGTATGAGGTTTTATAATTCATCAATAGAGAGCATATAAAACCTTACGTAAATTAGTTATAATGTGAAGGAACAATATTTTTAAAAAGTAGATCATATAATCATGTTCGAAATAGCAAGTTATAAAATGAAATTAATATACCATAATAGCGTTCGTATACTACATAATAATAATAATGATATTACCTATTTATATTTTTCTAGTAAGCAAATACCTAACTAAATAGTTATTTAAAAAAAACAAATTTGGAGCTCAAATTCAAGATTATTATTGAAAAACATTCCGAGAATCGAGATCGAATTTACACTTCGCCCTCGTCATAATTAAACTCTAAACTGATAAACAACAAAGTTTTGTTTGAGGTCGAATCAGCATCACGCAACTGCTAACTTCGGGGAGAAAAGCCGCCGTAACTCGTCTCGTCGGAAACTTGCCTCAATCGATTGACTCGCTTCAACTTCCGTCATATTAACAATGTGTTATATACCTACAATAATTACTTGGAATGCAACTACACATACCAAAATGAGCTCAGATATTTTAATGCCCTAAAAAACCCGACGTTAGTGCATACAATATGCGATTTTTTATAAATGATAACAGATTGTACCTCTAGCAAGATTTATATTTTTACACAACATTTTTTGTGCAATATTTTCGTAAATTTTCTTTACACCAATAATACTGTCCACTTATCGGCATTAAGCTTTCGACAGATAAACAACAAAGTTTTGTCGGAGGTCAAATTATCCTCTTGCAAAAGCCAAACTTCAGCGATAAGTCCGTGTAACTCATCTGATTCAAAACTTGCCTCGATCATCCGACTTGCGCCAACTGCGTACAACGGCTCGAGGGGGGCCGACAATGGTTCGCGAAACAAAAGGGCCGCTCGAAATACTTAGTACACTCCACTGTATATCGCAACAAGTAAAGCACAATTTTCAAGTGGCTATAAAAATATTTTTTTTATCGGTTTTGAAAATATTATTTAAACACGTGTCAGAAAGCCAAGCTTCACTATACATATATTTCATACAAATATTAGCGAGTTTTTAGGTAGGAACCCGTGTACTTACACTAATATATCTTAAGTTCTCGTAACACGATAACAACAAAATCTTATTAAAGTGTATATCAATAAAGATCTCACTAAGCTAAAAGCGAATGTGTAACTCCAATGACTCGCAACTTGCACGGAATCCGATTACCCCTATTTTTCCAACTGCGAGCAATAGGGATCCAGTACGGGGAACAATAGCCCACGAAACCCTTTTGTTTTATCTATTCCAAATATACAATTGTATAGTTAGCTACAAATAGGCAACGAAATACAATAAATGGAAAACAAAAATAAACGCGAGATAACTATAACATCGATACATACTCGCACCTACCTTCCTAAAACAATTTATCAGCAATAACGTCGCAACTCAATAGAAAAAGCGCATTAGTTCAGATCTAATTGAGCCAACCTTTGTACAGATAATCAGTTGTCATAATTAAACTCTCGACGGATAGATAAGTAAACAAAGTTGAAGTCGGATCATCCTCACGCAGCGATGTTCTTAATCGTAAAGCGCAAAAGTCTGTGCAACCGTCATCAGATACGAAACTTGCGTCGATCGGCCGACTCGCTCCGACTGTGCGCACAACGGATCGAGGGCGGGCAACAATAGGCCGCGAAACAAAAGGGCTCTTCGAAATACTTAGCAGCGCACGATGTCGGCCAAATTAACTACGTATTCGTGTGCACCGATTCACGAGTCGAAATATTGATATTCTGCACACGACGAGACTTTTAACGTGCAGTTTTAAAAAGGAAAATATTATTATCTTCTATCTTCTTCATTTTCTTCTATCATTCTAATAAGACGTTGTTTGTGTGATGTCATTCGTTCACAGTTCGATTGGAGAAGCGTTGCAATTGTACCTATTTCTGTAATTTACATTACGTTTCTTTATTTGCATTTGCGCATTTTACATTAGTTCCTTTGCCTACCATTGTCCTACTTTATTACAAAAAAAAATCCTACATACTACAAGTATATAAATACAGACTTACTGTAATACGTTACCCAGGATGCGTATTCGGACAAGGTTTATGATGTTGTGTCACGGTAATGTAGGATTACTTTGTGATACTTTTCAATATATCTACAAAATAAATGACAGATAGCGAGCCTAATAGATCACTCCCCATTGTAACTCGTCATATACCTACATCCAACACGATGTACAACAGGATGTTTGGATCTCGAGGTCCGACATCCGGCTGCTTTTCGAAGAGAGGAAGGAGGCTTTACAAAAGAAATTTCGTGAATAGGGGAGCGAACATACCTATTGCAAATATTTTCCATTTCCAGTACGCGTGATCTGTCAACAAGCCGCGAAACTTCCAGCTCCCCGATGCTTTTACATCTGACACAAATAGTCTTTGTACCGAGTAAGATAACATGCCGCAATTGTTCTACGTTTATTTACAAAATAATACATAATGTCCCCGCTTGAGCGTCACGAAAATGGTTTACATTCCGATGTTTATCCCGCAGGTATTTCTTTTGTTACGCGGGCTCCGTTCGTGTTTTCTGCTCACTTCGCGGGAATAGAGGCATTAATCCGGCATTACATGACCGATGACTGTGGAAAATTGTACACCCACGTAAATAAATAGAACGGTAGCTTGCTACGGATTTAACGTTGTCAATACAAACTTGTTCGTTTTTCCATTACAAACAACACTACCTACTCTTGTATCATTCCGTATCATATTTCTCAATGTTAATTATTTTTTATTTGAATGTTTACAAGTTATTTAGTATTGATATATTGATACGAACAAAGGCCCGTATCAATATCTCAACAACTTTGAGAGGAACTGAGTATACGCTAGTACATACGAGTATTCGCCTTCATACATTTTTTTTTTATGTTAAAAATATAAGATAGCAAAACAATACGCAGCATGTTTGTATACGCTAAACTACAAATCTTTCACAGAGACGTCCATAACGCTTGACAAATATCGACGCCGTTTTCCTTAATACGCAAATAATCGAGGGTCCATCAATAACGCCAAAGATAAATATCTCCCCAGTAGCAGCCTACATTTCATGCATTGTCCATAGAACCGAGCTCTAAGTCCACATTATTCCGTCCCGAAACTCGCAAGTTTGAAAAATGGCCGGCGCGTATTTGTAGCACTCGTTACGGGATATCCGCGGGTTATTTCTCACGACCCCTCGGCTTAGCGGGACTTTTGGGAGATCGATGAGGAAAGTCCACGACTAAGTACGAGCTTTAGGTCGGTTTTGATTTGGATTTTAAGTGCATTATATTTCTGATATTTCAAAACAGGCACAACAGGGATCTAAATGGAAAACATTTAAACTGTTTACTTGGCGAATAACGTAACGATGCTTAATAAGAGAGAAAAACGAACTGTGGTAAGGAACTCTCGAATAAAGGTACAAAAAAATATTTTAGTTATTAATGCATTAGCAACTTCTGGAGAGTTGGTCGTGCATAGCGTGAAGTAGTTATGCGTCGGATAATAAAATCCGAATAGCATTCGAAACCATGACGCGATTGCAGTTTGCGAACAAAGCAAAAGTTAAGCAACATTGGCGCTGTCGGATCTTTAATTTTAATATGAGGAAAAAGAACATATGTACATTGTATGTTGACCGAACAAGTATGGAAGCCTAACTATTGTTTTGATCTGCGCGAGCAAACCATTTTGTGAAGGGAAGAAAAAACTCTTTAACTTTAATTTATTTTTCGATATTCGTAATATACTTTATATATATATATATATATATATATATATATATCGATTGCAGTAAAAAGTAACGATTAACCTTTATGGAAATAACGATGTTAGCATACCTACATTATACGGTGTGGTTACGGTAAATTAAAATCAATACACTATAGGATGGCACGCACCTGTCGGTTGTCACCTAGCAACGGGGCACAAACAAAGTCGACGAGGTTACATTTTACCGCACTACCATTAAACTAGCCGAGGTTAAGGAAAAATTGATATAATAGCATACCTTTCACATCAAGAATACAATATATATGAAATAACATTGACATGATAATCAAAAGTACCGTGTAGCATTGGTACAAAACGTACACAGCCTATGCAATGGATCAAAAGTACTTTTAAGGAGACTGCAACGTGATTTAAAGTAGTGTGTTTTTACTAGACGTAGTCGATTACAAAAATTACGCCTTATGTTAAAATAATGTGTTACATATATTTAAAACTAGTAGACCCTACCAAGCGTGCCCGTAGATCAATTACAATAATGTTATAATACTTAATCTTATATTTATTAAAATCCCGTAGCACGATGTTTCTCCAAGTATTGTCCTAAAAAAAATTACGTTGCAATAAAACAAAAATTAGATCATTAATCGAGATAAAGACTATGGTATCTTTCAAGTTGGTTCAAACTGCACACATTGTGAAAATTTGATTAAAAATCGGTTCAGTAGTTTAGGAGTCCATCGCGGACAAACAACATGACACGCAATTTATACGTATATATATATATATATATATTA
>DWUN01002569.1:0-13583 GCA_018249975.1 Passova gellias | reverse complement strand
ACACATGGGCGGCCCGCGGACCTGGAATAGCCGCCGTTGATGCGAAGCAGACGTATCGCTCTTATGTAACTCCCCATTAACAAGTACATTGCATATTTGTTTGAATTGCGTATTCCCAACGCTGTTGAAATGTTTATTGATAAATGTAAACTTAATTTTTTTTTTGAGTTCCTTTCTATAAATACCGAGATGGTATTCGAATGATAATTGCTGAGATACGTACATTTCTATTCAAGGCACGTACGAACAAGAATATTTACCAAAAAACCAGTGCGTAATGTATGCAATAAGAAAGCACGATGCATTCGGTAAACGGTACAAACGAGAAGTCGAATGTTCTCGGAAGGCGGCAATCAAAAGACAATGAGTGTGTTCGTAACGGTGTCGAACCTCGAGGCGGTTGGCGGGCGCAATGCATCCATGCATTATGCATCGAAGCGTATAAAAATTCATTTAATCGATAAAAAAACTCAACTCCTATATATACCAACAATTAAGCAATATAAGCAAATAGGAAATACGATAATAATTGTTGCTGTTTAGTCTTATACGATTTTTATTAATTCAATTGAATCATATTGTGTATAATATATAGCGTAACCAGTTTATCTGTGGTAACGTTTACAATAAAAAAAAAGAAAAAAATGCAATAAAAAAGATACAATTCCTTATCGCATTTATTGAATTTCTGTTTAACCTCTAATGCATACAACAGATACGGCGGTTGCGTAAATACTTTGAATTCTGATGGCAAATTAATTGTTAGCTATTATTTAAACGGCTCTACTGTTTACTGGGCATGGCAAATACTTGATTGAGAGAAAGTACGACTCATTTTTTATTCGAAACTCAATATTTGTGAAACTCGATTGCTAGAGAAAAATCTAGATACCACATGTCTATTACAAATATTTTTTTGTGTGCGTTTACATAAGCCATTGGAATTTTGGTTTTGCGTCTTCTAATAGTGATTTAGTATTTATATATATATTTTTTACTTTTTATTTAACAAAAACTTATTTGATGCACTTCTTACTTTATTGAAAGCCCTACAAATATAATTGACAGGTAACAATGTAAGAAAACCGAATTCAAAAATATGGATTTATTCCTACCTATTAAATATATCAAGTTATGACTGTTCACTAATCATTGAACTCATGTACATACGTAACAATACGTAGTGTTATTTAAGATGCGTACAATGAAATAATGCAAGTTCAATTATAATATAATGTGTTTCGATCGTAGTTTCGATAAAAGTAATTTAAATTGATTATTGTGTATTGTGGTCGCGGGCAAAGCTTGCCGACGCCAAGCTGTCTCGAAACTGGCCGGTCGCTGCGCCCACTTATTTCACCTCTGTTACGTATACATACCATATTGTGTGTTCACAGCTCAATCAACATTGATAAATAATGTTGAAGTCACTTCAACTTTATTTGAAAGACAGCCACTTATACCTGTCTGCGATATTCGATTACTCGACTTATAATCAATTACTCTTTCTTTTCTTCGATAGAGGAATTCTATATAGAAATTTTCCATAGCATTTGTGTATTTTAAGACTCGATGACTTTATTGCTGTCACTTGCTTTATAAGTAATAATAATAATAATAAACAATTTATTCTCTCACAAACACAGTGTCTTACAGTATTTTGGTATATTATATGTAATATTTTTATATTAGGTAATAATAAAATATTACAATTGTATTTTGTATTTCTTTCTTAGCAATAAAAGCGATTGGTATGTGTTTACAACCAAAATCAGTGATACGAGATACTAGAAATACAACAAGCCATCGTGACAACCGTACCTTATCGTTTTTATCTCCTATCTATTTTTTAAATTCATTTGATTTACGATAAGAATAATCCGTGTACTGATAAATATCGCAACATTAAATGGGACGTAGCTCATAATTAATTTAACTCGAATTCGACGATCGTTATCCGTGCAACGTGTGCACGTTCGTTTATATTATTAAAACCACTATTATTTTATCAAAATTCATTTGTAATAGAAACTTTAAAGGAAGTAATATAACATGTAAATTTTATTTGCTATCAGACGATGTTCCGCTGCCGTTTGAAGGCGCCGCCTTAGTGACGAACGAGGTTGCGGAGCTTTTAAGTAGCGAGCGACGCAACAACGTGTCCGAGATCGATTAAAATTTTATACCCGAAGGTGTGCGTCTCGCCGTACGAGCGTCATTTGTTTCGTAATGTCGTTTACGAAACTAATTCTTATTCGCGACCACCTGGAAGGCGTTAATGTGTTAACGTGAAGAGACCCAAAATGTGATTTATGAGGTGCACATACATATTAAAAAAATGTTAAATCGAAATTTAACATCGCGTAAACGTGTTATAAATATCTCGTAAATTAACTTGATTGCAACAAAAAAATCCCCACTCATACTCTACACGAAAATATGCCAACATGAAACATTGTCCATAACTATCTATATTAAATTGAATAACTTAATTCTGTAAGAATAGCACAATATGAGTTGTTTGCGCGTAATTGAAGTTGTTATCTAAACATAATCTTCTAAACACCCCCACATGGTACGTAGAAAAGACATCAACGCGTAACTTAATTTCATGCCATTTTGCGAGCTAAATATACACTCTGTAGCCGTAAGCAAATTATATACCGCCTGGAAAGATAAATGCTTTTCTTAGGGCCGAATACATATATATTTATATTAGATTACCTACGCAGAACACAGTACGCATAATTAACGATTTAGTTGAGACATTATTTAACACCCTTTTCGCGCTTACATAAACAAATTTTAAGGCATCTCCATCGCTAGTAGGTTTTGTATATATGAGTATATTGAATTTATTGCAAGGAATTTATAGAGCTTTTCGACGGCTTCCGCGTGAGTGAGTCAGCGCGCGCATATTATTATTAGACGCCTATTCCCGGCCGCGTCTGTGCTCGACCGCTCTATGCCAGTCGCCATAGATATTGTTTACACTACATCCTCGCCGTGTATTCAGAAAACGGTTTTCTATATTTGTTATATTTATTATTCTTTTCTTTTTCTGTCTTAAAATTACTTCAGTTCGATTTGACTATCTATTTACAGTTGTATTTATTAGAAAAACTACCCACCTACATAAGTTTACTCATTTTATTGTGCAATGGCGGTGGTAAAATAGGATTTTTAAAATCGCGAACGAATTATTCTTGCTCTTGTGGAATTAAATGTATTCGCGCACCGAACTCTCTGCGAAACGACATTAATCAGGTACGATCTACTATTAGAGAGAGCTACGTTTGTGTGACCAACAATGCAATTTTTACTTTGGACCAACAAATAATCTGCCACAAAATTACAGTTGACAACAGCAGTATAGATATCGTTAATTATAAATTGTGAATAAAATTGACAGTTGCATATTATTCTGTAAATAGTACCCAAAAAGTGATACAAAACATTCTCAGAGTTAAGGGTGTATCTTAGTGAATATATGAACACGACACGTTTGCAGTCAATTGGTTTACAGTAGTTGCAAATGGAATATAGCTTGACATTCTGATAATACTTGATAATATTGATAATTCGGTGCTTGTTACACTATGTCAATACTTGAAATCGTACAGATAAAATCTAAATTTAGAACTTTTCTTTATGTAGTTCATTATTATAAAATGAAAAAATAAGACGCCATTAAATCTTACTAAATTCAGTTCATTATAATATTGTTATTTTATCGTATATTATTTAATTACTAAGAAAGAAATGAGTAACTATTTAAAATATAAAAAAGAATTGGGAAAGTTAAACATTTTTGAAATTTTTTGTTTTTTTTTTAAATACGCACTCAGATCTGCATGTGAATAAATGACAACACGTGTCGACGTGTATCGCAGGAAATAGGACATTAGACAGATAAGCTGTCTGTTAATTGCATCCTGTTGGAGAGTGTGAAATAGAAATGGAAATAAGAAATGAAAAGAACAAATTGCTTGCAGTACGCTGGGCGTGGCGCACGTGGCCGGCATGTGCAAGCCGGACCGCAGCTGCTCCGTCAACGAGGACAACGGCATCATGCTGGCGCACACCATCACACACGAACTTGGTCACAAGTGAGTCGAAATACTTTTCCTTTTAAAAATAATTCAATTTCAAAATTTTTAAACTACAATAATAAACAGTGATAGCCTAGTGGTTTGAAATTTATCATTCAACTCAACTCCTTGGGTCTGGGTTTGATTTTGGCACGGGCCTCTAAATTGTTACGTGCGTTTTGTAACTAAAAATTTAAATATTACTTGCTAAGGAAAACAACGCGAGGAATCCTGCACACCTTAGAGATGTTATAAAGTATATAATATTTTCTGAGGTGTGTGAAGTCTACCAATCTATACTTGACCAGCGTGGTAGACTATATTTTTTTTATGTAACTTATGTACCTAAAACTTTTTAATTCTAGTATTTTCAATAAATGTGAGTTGTGTTTGAAATCATATGAAATTTCACTACGATAATTATCGTACACAGCCATTGGATCACAAGAACAAAAACGCGCTTCGTATATTCCATAAACCACTATACATTGTACTTCAAGTAGCTGCAACATGCAACAAAAAATTATGAAAACACTTGTTAATTAAATTAAACAAGAATATGATTCCATTCCATTCTGCTCGACAGGTGTACTATAAACATGATCTAATTATAAAACTGCTGCCAGAGTTGTAATCATGATGGTTTTTAAACGATTTTGAAACTTCCATATGCGTTCCGTTCTACGGTACAATTTGCCGACGGCAAACTGTTTTCTATCTACACTCGTACATATAATAAAACTGTAGAAGTGTTCAATTCTATACATTGAATAAAAACTAAAAGAAATACGCCTAGGGATCTTTTATACAAGTAACACAAGCCGAAAAAAAATCAATTTGGAATTTTTTTCTGTCTGTCTGTTGTCCGGCTTTCACACAAAAACTACGGGACGGATTTCGATGAAACTTTTTTTTAGCTATTAGTCCTCGGCAACATATAGGCTATAATTTATTTTGAAATACTGCAAAAACAGCCCAAAGCCACTATTCAACGCGGACGAAGTCGCAGTTCAACTTAGTTCGTGTGTAGCTTAATCAGACTGTTTCTTTTTTTAATTAATGGCTAATGGTCGTTTCCAAAAGATAAATTTTTAAGTGTTTTTTGAACCTTCCTCATTAAATTTATTATCAGACGATAAATATTAACAACACAACATTAATATTGCAAAATATTATATAACTGTATACTATTATACAATTTATAAGTAGTATTTACAGCAATATATTTATAATACAAGCTATTTAACATAATATGGTTGTACGTTACAAAATAAATTGATTGCGTTGCTCGCTTCGGAGTTTCCCATGCGCTGCTAAAACGCGTAAGGCGTTTGGCCCCTGCATCCATACATGGGTACATGGTTACTTCTCTCTATATAGGGAGGACCGTGGAACTAGAATTATACTTGAAATTCAACAATACGTAGAAGGCGTTAATAGAATTAATATGAAACTACGCGGATCTTATTTGTCATGTCTGGGATAGACTCATTAGATTTATGTGTTACCCCAATAGCAATAAGTACAACTAAAACAAACAAAAGAAGTAACGCAATGTTTTGGAATATCCAATTGAGAGCAAAAAGTTCTATTCTCTATATTCAATGAAATCTAGTAGAAAAGTCAATACTCGCTCTCATAATGTAAATAAATCTGTTGTTTTATAGTGGTGATTTCGTTCCATTAATGATCATTTAATGCGTATAAATCCATTATAATGCAATTAAATAGTATCAAATATCGAATTATTGCAATCAGTACTTGATACCACCGCTCTACATGATAAATCACAGATAATCATAAGTTATTATTTAAACATAACATAATACATCTAGTAGGTATATATTTAACAAAATGTTGAACAGAAAACATTGGCTAATGAAGCAATTTAAACAAGATATATACAAATACGTATTGAAGTCAGATTCAACGAAATCTTTAGAGCGTGTTTCAATTGCAGGCACTAGTACCTAAGTCAGAAATATACAATAATTGATTTTCGTGCAATGCATAAGCCAAAATAGACTGCTTAAATGTAGAGGCCAACAACGATATATAAAAACGTAACGTATAATGCTCAAAGTGTGCGGGATCGTACCCATATTAAAAAAAAAAAAAAACATAAAAATTGTAATACCAAATTGCTATTCAAGAACGATCGCCCGTATTAGAAACCAGTAGCGTACTACATACTAGTAGCGTGTAATTTGCTAGTGATATAAAAACGGAGTCTGGCTTACCGCGGTAAAAATAACCATCCACATGTACCTATTGCATACAACATTGCAATATGGCGCTTCTGAATCAGTGCTGTATGGAGTTTCATCTGCGAATTGTTGCCTAGCGATTTAGTAGTGGAGTATGAGTCATGTTGCCACGCCGTGATTGTTGCAAGGACGTTGTTTTTCAGATAGAAGGCTACGGAGCTAGCGTTTGTTTTGCTTGTCTTACACTCGTGCGAACGTTACATTGTATTATTCGTATTTTAATCTGTAAAATCAGTGTACGTTCTGTTATATTTGCCGAGAACTGTTACTACCGGCGCCGGCTACTACAAACCTCCCGATCTAAAACAAACTCTGATTATGTAAGTTACGCAAACAGCACGACACAGGCAATGACCTTCTTTCACTCGTAGACACATGAATGCATCATTCGTTGGGTACAATGCACTCGGTGCATTGACGTTGCGCTATCGGCCCACACAAGTTCATTATTTTTTACGTTCTTATCATAAGTGAAGAAAATAAAACGGCTATTATGAATGGAGAAGTTAAACTGTAATTAACTTGCTCAATTTGTAGTTTATTTAAAGGAAGTAGTCGACACAAACGAGAAAACTATTAATATTATTTATTGGCTATTTGACTTTTTGTGTAGTTATCAGCATTTAAAAATAAACATTTGTTTACTTTTCAATTATTGAAATCATTATAATCGTCAGTTTATTTATATAAGTTTACGCTACTGCTCTACATCTATTCAATTAGTAAAATTTACCCGTGAAAATGCTTTTTAATGCATTTATATTTGAAATACATCAGTGCAGTGTCATTCATCGAGTGATAATTCATAATGTAAAAACATCACTTGAAATACTATATGTCGAGACAGGATCGGCATATCAGCCATTAATAATATGATCAACGTTCACGCTTCAGCTGCCACCCTCTGTCCCACTTAGAGGAAATAAGTCATGCATACGTGAAGTGATACAGGGCTTATTTTATTTCTTACGATATACCTACTATATGAACAAGGATGATTGATGTCCATCGAAGTGCTTCGTTGCGTGTGGCTTGTTTGTAGGTGTCATGAGTCATTAGTAATAAAATCATTTCTTGATCGATGCCTTGATTTACAGAATGACTTATGACATCGGACTACCTGGAGGCCACTGAACGGGGCTCCGGTTAGTGATGATTGAGAACACTATTTTCAATAATGATGTATTTACGTGCAACAAACTATAATCATGTCCCGAAGATATGATTATCTACTACATTTCCATTCGCTAGTTGAAATATATGAATTTCTGCTTCAATAGTACACTTTATGTCAATAAATGATCATAATGATTTATTATAAACAAGTTTAGATAGGCATCCGGACACTTAAGTAGATATATCGGGTATTTTACTATAACAACTTTAATGGCTGTTCCTAAAGAACAATTATTTGCGTACCTTTAAGATTATATCAATTAACTACCTCTATCATAAATTACTTACTGTTAGTTGTTATGTTCTAGTTTATATTGATTTAGAGACATTTGTTAACAAAACTCGCGTTAGAATCAAACAACCCAGTGTGATTGATCATTGATCTCATTATGTCTTCAATCCATTACATAATTTCAATGATTTTCAATGTCATTCAGGTACCTCCTACGATATGGAATAATTAAAATACAAACAAACACCGGCAATAGAACGACTAGAATTTTTCTTTTCATAAAATGTTGTAAATTTAAACGAATGAAAATAGTCGGCGCCAATCGTGCGGTGGAGTGCAACTTAAGAAGACAGACAATAGGAAAATTTAACAGCGACGCCTCGTCGTAAATCATTTTATAGATCCTAAACATTCGGTGAAGATCCGCGCAACTCACAAACCGCAATCGTTTTTTTTTTTATTTAGCGGTAATTCCTAGTTATATCCTATATCTACATGTTTGTAAGTGGGCATAAAAGCAACAGACAAGTTTCATTTAAAATCTATGACTAGGTTACTATACACTGTAGACTTCGAAGATAATATATTGACTATATGTATGTATGACGGTTTACCTTCTGCCATATTACCTTCATTGATAGTAGACATTATTTATCGACAATAACATTTGACTTTTTGTAGAAGAATTGGCAGCAAGTAGCACAATATTAAGTGATAATCAATTCCTGCTAATTTGTAGCGTACTTTAAATACAACCAAAACCTGTTGCTGTGCTGTTTATATTAAAACTTGCCATACTTTCCCATTTTACCGATTATTTAATTTAGACAAAGGCAAATAGCATTTTTAGAGAGTAGCGCTTCTTTTACGGGTGCACCTATTTTGTGCACATACCTAAGTAACACCTAATTAAAGTTATAATTTGTTGAAGTAAGTACTATTGTTCTAGTTTTGGACTGTACCATGACACAGAAAAGATCGGCTGTCACAGAAGAGAAGGCTCGACGCTGCACATCATGACGCCAATCTTCGAAGCCGACACGGTGCAGGTCGCCTGGTCGCGCTGTAGCAAACGGGATGTAACCAATTTCTTAGAGTAAGTCCAGTCTTCAATTTAGCAATGATAACACAGTATGAATTACTACCTAACTATATACCACTCAATATTTATGAATTGGGTGGAAGAAACGAAGACAGCGTAAATTTCTCTCAGAGTGGGATTGTTATGAAAATCTAGAGTCAATTTTTTGTCAAATACGATGAATGTATTTATGTCGCCAAGTAAATGTAAAAAGTAGAATAAAAATTTTACGCTCAAATTGTAAAGAGCCCGCATAAAAACGTCGGTCGAAAATAACGATGTGTATTCGGAAAATCAATTCTTGAGTAATTGGCCGAAATTGTTATGAGGGCCATGAGAGAGGACTATAAATACTCGAGAAGCATACGTGTAGGCATCGACCCACCGCCGTGATTGGCCTAATTTGTATAATGCTGTTTTTGTGTTTATATTTGTAAGTATGTAATATAATACATGCAACACCTGCAATGTTTTGATAGAATATATAATAGAATATTTAGGTATACATAACTGTCACACTTAATATAATTTCTTCGACAAACATAAATATTTCGAATTGTTACGAAATAGAAATTTTAAATCGTTAAAATAGCTGTAGATACGTCAAGAAGAAATCTGACGGCGCGTTCAAATTAATGTTTTTATGTTACTTTCATTGATGCCCGCCTGATTTAATTCAAGTGTCATTTACTTAATAATAGAAAGTGAATGCGTCTGTGAGGAGATAGTTTTTGCTGCCTTCCAAACTTAAATCGTAACGAACTCGCTGCAGATAGACCCCTGTTGTTTTTTGTGATGTAATTGCTGTGAAAACGGTAAGACATTTAATAGAAAGATGACAAAGCATCGCCTTTATGTTTCTCGCGGTTATCTTTTTAGCATGTTTTCAAGTGACTACAATACTTTCAATTTTAAATTCTTTAAAAAAGGCACAATAAAGTTTTGAATGGATCTACGTGGACGTGAACAATAAAGGCAGTGATTCTTTTTATCCATCTTTACGAAGTTATCTTATTTTCACATCGTTGTTATGTATTTAACTAGCTTTGTCCACCTATCGATAAAAATATAGGATCACCATTTCCATGTTTATACATGTTACTATGTTTTCTACGTTAGTCTGACTTTTATTAATAAAGGGCTGCAGAAGGTAGCGTAGGAAACGTTTTTATGTTTATGACGTTGCTGACTTCAAATATTGCATAATATTTTGATATCTGATAAATATGAACTGCTAAAATTGAAAGTAGAATACCTACGCAAACATAAATTAAGTATCTAGAATGATTTGTGTATTGCACCGGATGTTGTTTCACAAGGCTTTACTTGATTAATTATTATTTTTGTTTAACCTGTAAATAAAATAAGTCAATGATTACATGTATTACTATTATGTTATTTATCGGTAAATAGATTATACGTTTAATGAGGTACCTGCTCATTGAATTGAAAAGTCGTATGAAGTCAGGACGAACAATAAACGAACGTGAATGAAGTTACGTCAGCGTTTGTAATGGTATCCTTATTATGAATGATAACATAATGTATAAATCGAAAAGATTTAGTGCCATGATCAATATTTATACCTATTGAAAGTCGATTGCAATTATTGTATACATAATTTATGAAGATAACAGATTGACGAATACAATGTTATTTGCAGCGCTGGCTTGGGCGAATGTTTGAGCGACAGACCGTCTCAAGAGGAGTACGTGTATCCTGAAGTACCTGCAGGTGCGTTACGTGGCTCCGTATTACATAATATTGTTTCAAAACATAGATAAGTATCAAGCCATGTGTAAAATCAATATTGTTAAAATTGTATGCTCGCTTCTTAGGTGTAACGTTCGATGCGGCAACCCAATGCCACCTACAGTTCAGCGCGGAGGCAGTGGTGTGCGCGAAGCCGACGGAGCTCTGCGAGCATCTCTGGTGCCTGGTCAACAACACGTGCAAGACCATGCTGCGGCCTGCGGCGCCTGGTACCACGTGCGGCGTCGATATGGTCAGTTGCATATCTAATAATATTAAATGATAACATCGCCTTGGACGGCAATGGAACTAAACAAGAAAATTGACATCAGTTACGTGTATGTGTTTTGTAAAATTTCCTAGAGTTTAGTGCGCATCAGAGCGATTGCTTCTTTTCATATAAAAACAACAGTACCTATTGACTATTAATCGTTCGATTGAAGTAGAAATAATGCAGAAACTTAGAAACAAGCAATAAAGTCAAGCACATAATTAAGACAAATACGTCCATATGTCTAGTATATTATGTAAATATGTGTATACAAATGTAGCTACCAATTTTATATTTTGCCATAGAGTCACGTTTAGGTGGATACAAAAGAGAACTTATATTAACAGTAAAATAAGCCGCACAATGGCGACATCTGCAACTAACATAAAACATTTTTATAGGACGGAAGACGGAGGTAGGCCTCCGTCAATGTTGTCAATCTTGTAATAGTAACAATAGATTACTCAATCAACGTATGCAATACTAAATTTACGTACGTAATACTAAATTTATTTAGTCCCACATATCAGTATGGAAATAGGATCGATAGCGGTAACAATAGATGCGTTCACCCACAGTGGTGTCAAAATCAAACGTGCGTGCCGAGGACACCGTCGCCCGCGCCGCGCAACGGCGGCTGGGGCCCGTGGAGCGCGTGGAGCGAGTGCTCGCGGACGTGCGGCGCGGGCGTGTCCACGCAGGCGCGCGAGTGCAACAACCCCGAGCCCTACAACCACGGCAACTACTGCATCGGAGACAGGAGCCGGTCTGTACCGCCCTACATGCTAAACAATAATACCTTAATAACATTGTTCAAACTTCAGTCACCCACTCCCGGGATTTGGGTTTAGAAATTTGGTGCATTTTAAAATTTGCATACAGCTAACATTTGTGAATAACAGTGACGGATATCATCGTGATGAAATTTCCGTACCTACCATATAGAATTTGGCAATATTTTGCCTTACCTTATAAGAAAACAAACAAGAAAGACATAATATGTAAGGTCGATTGCATTCATCTCAAAGCAGTTCAGGTTTGAGCGTAAGCGTTCCAAAAAACATTCGTTTAGCGTTGGTGGATTACGTAAAATGTGTTTTTTTTTTAATAAGGACATTTTGTCTAGCATTCCTTACAAGTACCTATACCGGCCTATATCAACGAAGTAGTTGATCTTGAATATTGTAATGCATAGATTTTCAACAAATATATTCATTTCAGATACAAAGTGTGCAATACGGATCCGTGCCCTATCAACGATCCGTCGTTTAGAGAAGTACAATGCTCGAAATACAACAACATGACGTACAAAAACGAAACGATTCTCGAATGGTTACCCTATTTTGACCAAGGTCAGTGCTGCATTATATTAATTCAATACGCAATTCTTGAAAATACTGTAGACCAATTCAAATGAATGAAATATTACTTAAATTAATCAGTGAATGAAATAACTATATTAATCACTGCAACCTATTAGCTTTATCGGTACCTATATGTGTTACAGATAAGCCGTGTGACTTGCAATGCGTGCCCCGGGACCCGCGACTGAGCGACGTAGAAATGCTTGGCGGTTTTGTCGCAGACGGAACACCTTGCCGGCAAAGTATGGGCGCTCGAGACATGTGCATTGCGGGTCTGTTATCTTCTATCTTATCTATCCGTACCTACGTACAAATCTTTACAAAAATAGAAAACTGTAATATACCATATCTGTACGCTGTACTAATATCGTAAATTAAAAAACAACTATGAATGCATCTGCATATGGCACATTTTCAAATAAAATTAGCAAAATCTATTTAGTTGAATTTTTCCAATTTGAAAACACAAGCTATTGAGAATGCCTTTTAATCAATCCTGAAAACGTGAAAAAAGGTATATTTTCCATGATGGGTAGATTATATATTGTTTCATTTTTATGAATGGAAGCATTTTGTTTCATACAGAAACGAAAAATGGATAGGAGTCTACCATAATGATATGGTACAATAAAAATTAAATGTTGAGTTATTAGAATGAAGGCAACTGGAGTTATTGCAGTATTCAAGTTCCATTTCACATGTTTTGTTCTCAAATTAGGTGTGTGCTACAAAGTGGGATGCGATTGGATCGTTAACTCTGAGGTGGAAGAAGACGAGTGTGGAGTCTGCGGCGGCAACGGCTCCGCATGCAAGACTGTTCAGGGCATCTACAACAAAGACACCACCAGGCAATCTGGTTTCAGTGAGGTAAACACCGTCAACATAATATATTTAATGGCCAAGCAAAGGAAGCTGTACTCTTGACTAAACGTTAGCAATTTTTCCTTTGCCACCTTACAATTACAACCCCTTCATCTATAAACTAAATAAGGTACCATCTAGATTGTTTCAATTAAGATGTTGTTCTTAATGATAACGATTCGATACTGATTAATTAAATTAATTTTAGGTTGCTGTTATACCGGCTGGATCTAGAAATGTGAAGATCCAAGAAAAAGTTAGCCCTGGAAACTTTATTTCCATAGGAAGTGCGAAGTCAAGAAAAATTTATCTAATTGGCGCCAGGTATGATTTTGATACGTTAAACTTAAGTTAATAAAATAATAAAATCAGTGTATTCTAATGTAACATGAAATAGGTAAGTCAATGTTAACAGGGCCGGATTTAAGGGAGGGCAACCGGGGCGGCAGCCCCGGGGCCTCCACAAAAGAGGGGCCCCCACAATAGAG
>DWUN01002568.1:0-13586 GCA_018249975.1 Passova gellias | reverse complement strand
GTGTACTTTGCACGCACGCATTTTTTTATACGTTTTTTTTTGTGTTGAAATGCAAAAAGAATCCCCCTAAAAAGCATACTATGTCTTGACTACGATATTAACTTAACACCTTAACATATTTCATCAAAATTGGTCCATTATTTCTATCGTTATGAAATACTGAACAAGAAGGAACAATAAAATGACAAGTCTCTGAGACTATTAAAAAATATAATATCCTCATTACCATTCTTAACAATCATTTCAGCCCACAGTTGTCTACTGCTGGAGTTATGTAAAACGCACTAAAACTCAATACATAGTTTAAATGAACACGAAATTATTTAGTCTACATTAAAAACAACATTGTTTTGTCGAACAAAAAACATAAAACGGATAAAATAACATCGTTAACAACGTTAACGTTAACAACAGCACTAAGATATAACTCAAAATTTTAAACTTCAAACTTTGGTTCTAACTTTTCATTATACCAACAAGCAGTGGTACAATCATGGAAAGGGTCGGTACAATACTTCGATGAATACGAAGATAAAGGTAAAGATAAAAGACATTTTGCACAAATATCGGTACATTTAAAAATTTTACAAGAATTATTTGTTCAGTCCATATTTAGCCTTTTACGGCGTACAAATTTAAACTAGTACATGAAAATCATACGACGACATTGTATATATATTTTTGTGTTTTGTGTGTTTGTGTTATCACAATAATGATAAGTACTCACGGGTAATGAGGATTGGTCGGATAAGACGAAGTTAGCTTCAGGACGGCTCTGAAAGCCAACGTGTCGCTGCTGCTGTTCTGAATCAAATGGTCTGTGAACAAGGGGAACGATTAGAACTGGTACTCCTGTCTCTCTTCCTTCATTGCCAAAGAATGAAGTTCCATATCAAAGTTTGCACTTCCAGTTTTACCGTGTTTGAAATGTGGAAAGAACTTTCATCTGAAGCATCCAGATCTCTATGATCTGAGGCTCTTCAACACGCAATGACTTCTCGTTCAAATCTGGCAACGAATTGGCAACTCTTTTCGTTTATTGCATCTTAAGTCTAAAGTAAATAGTTCAAAGTTAATACTTCATAATTTGGAACAGAGAAAAGCACGTTACCCGCGTGGGTGATAGCGGCGTTGCTGGGGTCGTAGATCTCGTCATCAACAGCCACAACTGCATACTCCCCGTTCGCGAGCAGCCCATTGCGGAGCAGGACGTTGACGAAATCCACCAGCGCTATATGCTCGCCGAGGAACACGTAAACTGGAGACCAAATGTTAAATAACTGGAGACCAAAGGTTAAATATCTGAAGACTAAAGGTTAAATAACTGAAGACTAGAGGTTAAATAGCTGAAGAAGTAGGTTAAATAACTGGAGACCAAAGGTTAAATAACTGAAACTAGAGGTTAAATAACTGAAGATCAAAGGTTAAATAACTGGCGACCAAAGGTTAAATAACTGAAGACTAAAGGTTAAATAACTAGAGATCAAAGGTTAAATGCATTTTCCTGTTCTATTATTATCTTTACTGTCTGTTGACTGGACGAAGTCGACTGGTTAGAGATCCTGACCACAAAACTGGAGGTCGTGTATTCGATTCCCAACCAGGTCGAACATGGGAGCGATGAGCATATGGTTTGTTTTGTACGGGTGTAATAAAAATATGCCACCGAATTTTTAAATTCGGTGTCAAATTCGAACAGAACAATTTTGTATCATGTGTATTTTTTCTATGTTTGGATGTGAAAGCAGCATCTGGATTCACTAATGTTGAACAGTAATTTTATTATGTCACAAATATAACCTAAAATATTCTAACAATAAATACAGGTAGACCATTCCCCGCCCACTCCACCCGACGTGTACGGCGTCATATTTTCGCATCACAAAAGAGAATTATTTATCTATTGCTAGAAGAAATTGTAGAATCGGCTTAAGATATACGTTGATTAAATATGACTAAACTGAGGTTTAATTTCAGTCTGAACAGCCATTGTTATACAGTATAAATTTTACTACAATATAGTCTTGACCACGTCGTTGTCCGAATAGAAAATCACTACATAGTAAAAAACAAAGTCGCTTTCCGTCGTCTGTCTCTAGTGTTTAGATCTTTAAAACTACAGAACGGATTTTGATGCGGTTTTTTTAATAGATAGAGTGATTCAAGAGGAAGGTTTATATGTATAATAACATCCGTTATGTAGTAGAGAAATACTGTTATAATTTATATGGCAGAACAACGTATGCCGGGTCAGCTAGTAAGGTATATTTAATGAATGTAAACGTTATTGTTAATCGGTTTTGTACGTTCTTCAGGATATGGTAGACTGCGGAACAAAGCCGGTGAAATAAAGTCAGTTACAATAGAAAATAATAAACAAAAAAAATTATTGATGCTTATATGTATTTTTGTTCAAAATTTATTCGAAGTACATGGTGAATAAAAACAAAAATCCCAATCTGACTAATAAAGAATCGTCGCAAACTGACTAATGAAGAAATGTCTGGTGACTAATGAACGCAGTTCGTATTTATAATAATTAAATATATTTAAATTAGAGGAGATTTATAATCAATAAACAACATTTATGGTCAATGAAAATAAAGTTCGTTGACAAACAAAATGACCGGATTTATAATTTTTCTTTTTTTTTATTTATTGCAATGATTCATTTATTTTTTTAACTTGATGCAATAATTTATTGAAATTGATTCGAACTTTGAATCGAGTTACGAAATACTGTTGTGTGAGCGCGTTGATGGTTTTTTTTAATGTTACATCGTTAGTTATGATAATGTGACTTTTAATTAAGTTCTATACAATAAATATGGGCATTTGGAATTTGTGTGAGACCTTTGCAAGTTTTTTTATTAAGCCCCCGTTTAATAGTCATTAACGACCGATTTATAGGGAGGATGTTTTGTTATTGGTTTTAAAATTTAAGTTATTTAAAAGAAGACATGAAAAACCCTTAGCTTAACTTAATTTGTACCTAATCTGTTCTTTGATTCTAGGGCAGTTCGACAAGTCTCGGATGGATGACGATGATGATGATTGATGCTGAGGTCCAGAACCCCGTGCCCAGCAATGGGATGATTAACATATTGAATATTTGACACTTCTTTTTTATTTATTATAATATTGCTATTTTTTAGTTACAAATGTTGTTTTAATAACTCGATAAATTGATTTAATTTAATTGCATTTCATTATATTAAAAAACATTTTTAATTATGCTCTATCAAAAGCCCAGAAAATGTAATTTGCAAAATTGTTTTCCCATCTTTCAAAATTCGTAAATTATAAGTATATCTAATATCACAAATGACAGGACTTAATTAGAATAAGTTCCAAAACACGTAATGTTCAAACTATGCAAATATCCCTATGGTAAAGTGGAGCTAAAGCTTCATTTATAACCCTGCGTTATTTACATCGGCAGTTCGATTAAGACTACAGAGGACAAAAACCGACCCATTAGGGGCTGCCCGAATTTATGGCGCAAGGGTAACAGACATCTTCGATTTGCTACACGGAGGCTTTAAGTTTAATGCCTTTAGCGTATAAACAATTCTATCATTATTACAAAGTCTCCGAAACCGACGTAAGCAAAAAGAGAGCGATGAATGTAGAAGCACGTCAGGTTTGTAAGGACAGAGATATTTGGCACTCGATGCGCCCTGCTACCCCGTTAGGGATCTGGCGTGATGGTATAATAATGTGAAGTAGCTTTAGAATCAAAACTGACTTCCGTTTTGTATGAAAATAACAACGATATTTGACTCCAGTACTTAGGCCTTTTACACGACCTTAGGTCACAGGTGTAATACCTCCATAATACCTTATCATTACAGGAGGTTACCTTACTTCACCGTCACTGCAACAAGATTAACAGGCAGTCCCATCGGCATCTCAAAAAGGGTCCAGCAATTTTATGGTCCACATTTTGAGTATAAAGTCATTTTTATGGGTAATTTTTTTATGGGTATTTATAGGGAGTTTGGCCCGTACGAGTGATTGTTTTGTTGCGCTATTGATTTGTTTTATCGTTATTGGGAGAGTAACTTAAGATTGGATGGTACGTGGATAGTGTGGATAAGTCAGTTATAATGCCTTTTTCAATAAAAGCCTTTTTCTTTTTCGATAAAAATGGTTGAAACAAGTCTACACAGCACTATTTGATATCAACCGAGACAATTGCCGAAGTTTACATAATATTTTTTTTACTGTCAATACATTTTTTTCGTTTTTTTTTGGTCCACAGATGATCGGAGGTTTTCTTTCACAGTGAGAAAGAGGCTTTGTTTAATAATAGGCAAACATTTTTCTCATTTTGTTTCAAAATTGTTTCCAAAACACGACGATTAGAAATAAGTCCATTCAATTATAAAGCGTGTACTGATTGATTGTACGAGTATGTAGTTACACTTTATGCCATTTACAATATAATGTCCATGTTAGTATTGCGAGGACAATATCGACGACGTCTCGTCGTTATATTTATCGTTATCGTTATTATCGGTCGTTATATCTGAATTAACGACGGAAAGAACAGCGATATAAACATTAATCGTGTTTATCGGTTACCTGCGCCTGCGCAGCTTTACATTAGAGTTTACTTTGATATATGTACCTCATTCCATCCCGGTATGTACCTACCATTGATAATGTTATATTGTTGTGATCATACAAATAATAAGATTTAATCATCTTTATAATACAACGGTTCGATTAACTCATTGGTTGGTTGGTGACTTGACCGCTGAGTCGGTTTACACCAGTAACAAATATTTCTTCGATATTTATGTTATTTATATATCTATACATAGTAGAATATTAAAAGAGTTGAAAAGTGTTTCCTACACAATTTAAATTTTAGTTTAAAAATTGTTTTTCCTCGTTGCGACTGATTTTTGATGAGCGATTTTCAAATTTGGCACACACATCAACCTATTTATTTACTTTTAAAACAACTTAAAATTCAAATATCACTAGCTATAACAGTGATGGAAAACATCGGGAGGAAACCTGCAGACCTTAGAGTATGTCAAAAAACATAATGTTTTTGAGGTGCATGAAGCGCACTTAAGCAGCGTGGTGGCCTACGACATAAAGCCTTCATAGAGACGCCCGTATCCAGAGTCAAAAAATATTATCCTAATACAACACACGATCGTCCCTCAACAGTTTAAAAATAACCGTCAAAAGTAACACATGTATCGTCGGATATGAACAGGAAATGGTAATCAAAGTACGTAGAGTTGAATCTATATGAGTATTAAAACGTATTTAGCTGTAAAGGGACATCGGCATGAACATCCTTATTAGGCGCACCGGCTTAATGGCGTGTTGATTATTAATTAAAAATAATTACGATTACGACCGTATTCAATGACTCTGGTGTTACATCTATTAACGGTAGTGATACGAACGTGATGTGTCGATATCGCGCGCTTTGTGTTTCGATATTGTATTTCTGTATATTTTTTATTGTGATTACGATAACTTTCAATGATATGTTATCTATAAACATTAGTGATGGGAACGTGCTGTGTCGATGTCGATAGTTTTGTGCTTTGATATAGTTTAGTGGATTTAAATAAAAAGAGAAAGGGAAGTTTAAAGTTGGAAGGCTCAACAGTTTACTCTTAATTGTATTTATTGCATCAGTAATAACGCATATATTTACTGTGCTTCCTGCCTATCTCATTTGGGACCAGGCGTGATGGTATAATAATAATCCATCATTGTAATTAAATAATGTTGATAATTTATATTAAATTATATTTCTATTATGTACAGAACCCTTTTCTAGAGGGCATTCTCAGAAGGAAATGCATAGTAATATGACTAAGATTAATTCAACACATACTGTATTATGTACGTCATATATATAATAGCATCAATTAATACATTAGATAAAATTACCGGAATTTTTATTTTCATTCACCTACTATTTTTATATACCTAAATAAAATTAATACCTTATAATTTGAAACAGAAAATAATATCAATAATACTACAAACACAATAACCAACAAGGATTATCTACGAATTTTATTACAAAATTGAAGAACACGTTTAAATCAAATAGGTGTCATTTTGAAAATGGAATCCATAAAGAGCAGTGACCGATAAAATTAAACATATACATAATATATATTTGTTTCATATGTATGCAGCATATGCGATTTGCGCCTAGCTGTTATAAGCGTGATTGTTAAAATATCGTCAAACAAACGTACTCAACAATCAACCGTATTGATGATTGTCAACACAACAACGAACATCGATATCGATGTTATCGATACCGAACATCGACGCGGGCATCCCTTCAAACGGTTCTAATTAAGGCATCGGCTGTGCACCGAACGATGTTTTTAATCAAGCACGCCGACACTCGCTTGCTTTGTGACTCCACTATGATGCGTAATCAACGGCCTATTCTTAAATATTTCCTACTTATGTACATATGTAATCTTTATTTGGACACCGTATGGCGTTAACGACCGTAAAGGTATCACAGTTGGACGGTTTCGACTGTTCCCTTTGATCGCTTTGGATAAACATCGAGAAGATCAGGCGACACGCTGGCTACTGCTGCCGGGAACGATGAAAGCCGGCTTTAAATGGGTGTTAAATAAAAATTTAACAACGAATAAACATATGCGTTTGTTCATTAATATCTACGTCTGCATCGCTTCTGTACTATGGACAGATTTTTTATATTATCATTCAACCCAGCTTGCAGACGAGCCACCTGATGGTAATTGGTCACCTATGGACATTGCCACATTCGAGGAGTCGCCAGTGCGTTGCCGGCTTAGAAGGCCCTTTTTTGCGCCTTTCTTGAAGATCCCCATATCATAGATTATGTCTCTACTTACCAAGGAGTGGATATTGGAATTTGATTTTCTAAAATCATTGATGACAGTTTTTATCTTTTTAATGTAGTAATCCGTACCGGCTTTGCACAGGTGCAATTAAGATAAAAAGTGCTTGAACTAGGTACCTAATCTTTTTGTAGATAATGTGTTCTACAAAACCGCAGTACTTTGTTACAAGTAGTTGTTACCTGCGGCTTCGTCCGCGTGTTGTTGGCACGTTATACCATTATCGCGCTGGTATCGCCATCTATAGTGCTTGTATGAATAAATCATGTTCTTTTCGTGCGAAAAAAAGTAGCCTATGTCACTGTCCAACCCTTTAATTATGTCCGTACCAACTGTCACATTTATCCGTTGCTCGGTTTTGACGTGAAAGACGAACAAACAAACAAACAAACACACTTTCCCATTTATAACAATATGGATATCATTAATTGTTTTAGCAGCGCACGAATTGGGTCGGATATAGACAGATTGTTAAAGCAAAGGTGATATAACCATATGCATGACGACTCCAAAACAACAATGCTTAAGATCCTCTCAATCAGATCCTTAACCACTAATTCTTTAAACCTCCGTGACGCGACCCCAACACCTCGGCTGTATCAATAGTAGGATATCGAGGTTCTGGATTGATTTATATGTGAATTATTATAATTTTCACAACGTAAATTATACTTTAACTCATACCAATAGAGCTCAATTTTCAACGCTACAGCTATGAGAAAATGATTGAGATATGTTTCAAGGAATTTGAACCGTGTCCTATAGTTTTTAGGATTGATTTTTAAATGCGTGCATCCCATAAGGCATGCCACCTAAGACGAATATGCCAGTTAAAAGTGATTTATATCCGATAAGGCATATTAGGTTTTGTTTTGTGCCTTTTTAAATGTAAAATTCAGTTATTTATGAGTCCAAAATCGAAAGGTTCGATTAAATTATGGCCGAAAAGATTTATTTGACCATGTTTTGGTTGCTTCCTTACAAGTCCGCTGCGTCTTAGATGTTTCTTGGACTTTTTTTTTACTGTAGATTTGTAAACTACCCTCATCTTACAAATTTTTTCGGTTGAAATTTGAAGAAATGGCTTTAATTGCCGCGAAATGGATTCTGATATTTGATGGAGTATTAATTAAAAAAAATGTTTAGTTACCTTAAACTTTTGTTAATAAAAGCTTTTTAGCTCTGATTAAACAAAAAATTTGACGCAAGTCACTAGGAGTCTTAACACAGTCTTAGGTTCGATAGGTGACGTATGCGTAGGGTCGTCCAATGGCCTTGGTATGACCTTAATTTGACCTTTACCTAAAGTGACAATGACTATTTAGTCTTGCGGATTCTTCCGTGTGCTTTTGAGAAATTAGCAACAATACAATCACGTAACTGATCACAAAGGTACATTCATAGTGTAAGGGCGCATGCACACCGCCCACAGTAGCTGCCCACGGTCCGATCAGCTAGATCGGCCCGCCCGCCTCGCTCTCTTGTCGATGGCATGGAGACGGACTCTATAAAACGTATACTTTCTTACTCTACAAACTTTGCATTATATGACGTTATATAAGAAGAAAAGAGCATTTAAACTTAGCAATCAATTAAGAACTCTCGAAATGTATTCCTAATACTATCTCAAACAGAAATATTTTAAGATCCATCATGGATAGAACCTTAAGTAATGAGGAAAATGTCCAAAAAGAAATTAATGTTTTCGGGTTTTTCAAAATCTCATCATCGACGACAACAAGATAATTGTTAGGTTATTTATTTAATAAAAAGATTCAACAGTTCCTTATTTACACTATGCTCTATCAATGAATTCGATAGACACTTAACAGGAAACAATTGAACTTTAGCTGGAAGCTCGTGGCGTTGCTTGTTGGAAGCCTTCGCCGTCCTTGCCGAGCTGGCTGCGACATCGACGTAGAATAAGTAAAAGTCGCCGTAACAAATAACGAACATCCATTCAGGCATTGTACGGACATTTTAAATAACAATAATCGAATCGAATCGGCTGATTAATACCACCTCTGATGCCTCATTGTCCGCTTGAGTTATTGCCGATCTCGACGTAATTATGAACGGATTGACGCAAATGGACTCGTATTTTTTACGTTTACGTCAGTTTAACGAAACATTGGAATCGTTGACAAAATGTCGTGCAAAAGATTGAGAACTTTTCGGCCCCGTGGTCGAGTGGTTAGAGACATTGACGGCATAACCGAAGATCATGCGTTCGACTCCCATTTGTGTGATTTATTTGCTGAAAATTTATTGCTGCACATTTATTTGCTGAAAAAAAAAATTGAATTGTAATAAAAGTATTTGGGTATATTATTGTATGTATGTTTATTAGCTGTCCGGTTACCATAACACAAGCATTTAATTGCCCAATTTGGAATCTGATAGCCCTGTGTGGCATTGTCTTAACCATTGCTATTTTTATAAAATTTAAATACATACATTAACATATGCTGTCAATCAGAATCATGCTGATCATGATGAAGTGTGGTAATGATGTTAAATGGTCTTTTAACTGGTTCATATTAAATATGAAATAAAGGGTTAAATGTTAACCCTTTCTGGGTATTCTTTTCTCAATTGTTTAAACTGCTCAATTTATATTTTGTTCATTGCAAAGTGTAACGAAAAAAATCATTTGTTTATTGATCGAAAGAGCTTATATTTCTTATTATTATTAACTGTTTCGATAACAAATTATATATGAGACGAGCTGCGCCCTGCGGTGTTACCCGAGTAAATCTTGTTCCATTGGCAATTTCATGATATAACTAGCCTATATATTACCCTGTAACCTCCGCTATCTTGAAATGAGAGTCCCGCTAAAATCGGTGTAGTCGTTCCCGAGACTAGCCTTGATAAACAGATAGACATCAATGAAAAATGTGTTTTAGTATCGCATAAATAACTATTAACACTTGAGAAAATACAGTTATTTTGTAATCACAGGCAGACACTTCAATTTTATTTATATGTATAGATTCATAATGACAGTTTAAAACGATTTCGAATGAAATCAGACAATCTCGCATCCGTATATGGATATTTCGGATGTTAAAAATGGAGTGAATTAATTTACCGCTGGACTCATCTGTGCAAAGTACAGTCGCGCTCGAAAACAGTACCTATTCGCATCCAGATCGGAAGATACGGCGCAAAGGACCGAAGTAACATAATTTACATCTGATTATTATTAAATGTTTTAAGACGGTAGTAATTCGGCATTAACTTTACCATTTTAGCTCACACTTACCAGTATGATTGTTTCTTATTTGCGCTTACGTTTGACTACGATTTAATTTCATGAGGTGTGGTCTAGAACGTTTACCAACAAAGCGTCTATTCGCTCTTGTCTTTGTAATTCCAAATTCATTATGTTTGATGTAAATAAATTGCTCATAGCAAGATCAATGGTCAATTCCTGGTAAGCAGTTGCTGTACCTATAGCCTACTAGCTTTGGCTCGCGACTTCGTCCGCATGGTATAGTGATTTTGGGCAGCATTTTTATTTCTTATGAACTGCCTAAATACAAAGTGGCATGGTTTTTTCTTCGTCAATGACGGACTTTCATATAAACTTTCATCCCCCAGTTTAGTCTCTTCAACCCCTTTTTTCGCAATAACAGGTGGCCTATATCCTTTCCCAAGGTCGCGTTTATCTCTGTACCATATTTCATTAATAACGGTTCAGTGTTTTAGGCGTGAAAGCGTAGCAGACAGACAGACAGAGTTACTTTCATATGTATAATATTAGTAGGGATTTTATGATTTTCAATTTTAATTAATTTTATGAAAAACCTTATGTTCAATGTGTAGTTCGTGTGGGTGTTGTTACATTCAAAGTACATTCGATCTTCAGATACACGAATTAATGTCGTTGCGCCTTATTTGGAAAATATTAATGCCTCTTGGAGTTAGCCCGAAGTGTAAATAATTGTCCGCATTACGTCGCTCTCAGTGTTGTTTTAAACACATCCCAACCACTGAGCACTGCAGGTAGCGACCGTGTGACATATTAAAATATTTTTAACAGATTAAAATATTTTTCTGTCACACGGTAAAAAGCACATTGAATAGCCGCATACTAAGATTACAAATGCGAAAGTGTGTTTGCTAGTCCTTCAGTCACGTCGAAACAGAATAACGGATTGTTTTGATTTTTCTTATGGTGATAGTTGAAGAACTGGAGAGCGACAATATCTAGTTTTTAAGACAAAAACGATACCCGACGCCGCCGAAAGTTCAACTGTAATTAGAACTTGCGCGCCAAATACCGCACAGTCAAAAATAAGATAGCTTATTCAAATATAAAAAATGCTATTGTCAAAAACTATAAGACTACTTATATAAAGTCAACATTTGATTAATATGAGATTACAATAGATTTAAAAAAATCAAAATTATCCTTTTTTTAAATATTTGAGAACCGCTGTATTACACTATAAAACATACATTATAGTATGCTGCTTTTGCAAAACGTATTCAATATTCAATATTTATTATTGGCCGTAGTGCGCTATGTCACCTAGAGGTGACAGAATAAAACATTGGCAAGTGAAAAGTGGGCATTTTTCAAGGCAACTAAACCATCGCTCTACAACGGGCGGAATCTACGCCCATAACTCACGGTACGCAAGCCTTAATTTATCAGTACCGCATAAATTTATGCTCGAGTGTTTGCACAATCGGACAACATTTAGCTTTTTATCGACTGTTTGATTTAGTGCTCGCGGCCCAGCCAATCCCTCAACTCGATATGTCGGCTCACAATGTGCAGCCTTATTCTGGACCGTAGAACCTCAATAGTTATAATATTCCAAGATATGCAGCATTAACAGAAAAAACTTCAAGTAAAATTCTTAAAAAATGCAAGACTGACAAGTCTGTGACGTTATGCAATTACCAATAAAAAACATTACTAAAGAACTCAGTGCTGAGGAATCGAAGAAAGAAAGCATTTTTAAACACCACAAGGCCCGGAGGATATTTACCCACGGTGTTCCAGTGCGAATATGTGGAGCGAAATTTCCTGTGAAGCCTTAGGCCTTTTTGGAGAACTATTGTAAAGCTCTCTGCCCCAATGTGCTTAAATAAGAGGTTAAGTCAAATCAGAAGTCAAAAAATAAAGTTGCATTTTATTTTCTTTGCGCTTATAATTTGAAATCTGATTATAAAATTATAGAAATAATTTAATCTTTTTCAATTATATTAAATGGGTGATTAACATCAATTATTTGCTTCATTAAAATAAATATCTTTTAATTCGTATTGTTAAATAAATACTATTTACTGAACTATAATTGGAAATATATAAGTAATAGGTAGGTTGTATAGAATAAGGCTTCGACTGAGCAGAAAACGTTAGTGATGTCGTACATTTCACTCATGTTGCATCCTTGTTTGAACTTTCTAAGTGGCGTTCACTTACATCGAGTTAGCATGAAAACCTTAGAATCCCAATACTAGTTTATTATCTATACCTAATATAAAATACTATTAAAACATTTGTGTGTGCAGCACATTTGTATGTTCTATGTCTGGTCGTAATAAAAACATCGATATAAGTATTATATCGTATGTATATATGTATGTATGTTTATCAACTGTCCGGTTACCATAACGCAGGCATTCAATTGCCTAATTTGGAATCGGATAGCCGCGTGTGGAATTATCACCAGCTATTATTATTATTATTATTAATAATAATGTTTCTATTCATCGCCCATTCTAGTTCAGACGGCTATTATTATTAGTATTAGTAGGTATTAATAGTTCAACCCATATTTTGCCTTTTACAGCGTACAAATTTAAGACATGTGTGTTTCAGTTAAGTTTAGTAATCACCCCTAGTTAACTGCTAACAAAATAACTAATAATAATAATAGTTGCTAATATAAAGAGAACAAACGTTTAGTACGAATTATTAACATTGGAACTTTACATTACATTTAAAAAGAAATTCAATTTTGAACCATCATAACTTTTGTGAGAAGCGAATTCAAAGACCTAATCTAATTTGTGATACTTAAGTTTAACAAGTGTTGAAATAACAATTAATTTCTGATTATTTAGCATATTAAAGCTACAAATAACATTAATATTCGCATTTACGAATGTGAAAAATCTTATATTCATTACATCAGAAGCATTCGTGCTATATTTCAGCGAATATGTTCTGAACGAATTAATGATACGTTATTTTGAAACTAGCTGTTTCCCGCGGTATTGCCCGCATAGATTTACCTATAACATCCTCTGTCTTTCAGTGAAAATCCCATTAAAATCGTTTCAGCTTTTCGAAATTAGCTCCGACAACCGGTGTTTAAAAGTGTGCGTTTTAGTAATGTGCAAATAAGTATAAGGATTTGAGAAATCGCAGACAGACAATTCAATTTTATTCATAATAGATACACAGACACATAACATCACGCCAGGTCCCTAACGGGTAGGCAGGGCGCACCGAGTACCAAATATCTCCGTCCTTGCAAACCTGACGCGCTTCGTCTACATTATAAATAAATGACTAGCTGACCTGGCAAACGTTATTCTGCCATATAAATTATTTTTTATTGCTACTCCTTTCCTATTCATCTTAGCGTGATGCTATATAGCCTAGAGCCTTCTTCAATAAATGAGCTATCTAACACTGAAAGAATTTTTCAAATCGGACCAATATTT
>DWUN01002567.1:0-13588 GCA_018249975.1 Passova gellias | reverse complement strand
TCTCTGTCATTATGTCCCCTTGTTCCCTTAAATCTTTAAAACTACGCAACGGATTTTGATGCGGTTTTTTTTAACAGTTAGTGATTGAATAGAAAGGAGTATGTGTATAATATATAATAGAGAAATACTGTTATAATTTATATGGCAGAACAACGTTTGCCGGATCAGCTAGTTATTGATAAACGTAAGGCAGAAAGCATTGAATCAAAACCTCTGTAAATATATGTACGCATTTGTACCGAATGGCGGGAAATTTGACTGATATAAATCTGTATTTTATTTATTGTAAAATATTATTATATTATAGTAAATATTATGATTAAAGTTATAGTAAGAAGGTTTTGCAAGTTTATTTAGACTTTTGTGAACACAAACAGATTTAGTTGTAGAAATTGCCAAATTCTATATTCTCGGAAAATACTGTAGTGAAAACAAACAACGATTAGTAAAACTATTTAAATATAATTAACATTAATATCACAATTTTGATGTACGTATTTCTCACCACCGGGCCGTATATCATCGCTTGTACTCGAGTGACACAGATTTGTGTTTTGTTTTAATGTGCGCGTCTGTGTGTGTTTTCTGGTACGCTTTGTACGTGCAGTCAAGGAAGGGACATCTGAACATGGGCTCCTTGCCGCACTCGTACGTAACGTGCCGCCTGTAAGTACTTTTGTGTCTATATTTCCTTTTACACTTTTCACACTCGTAACTCGTTTCGTATTGTGCCCAGAAATTTTTTGTCTTCATTGGCATTATGGGCAACATAGTATGCATCATAGTCTTAAAGAAATCCACTTCACCTGCAACAATAAAATAATCCAGTAATATATTGCAGTCAATATAGTGCTTACGAACTAGCGTATACCTACCCATTTATCTAGATGGAACTAGTCTAGAATTGGTCACTGAATATTCTTATAAAAATAAACCCTACAATGAACTGGAATTTGGTAACGGAATATGAGACAAATTAGACTTTTATTAAATCAAGAACATTTATTCACATATTTTCCATTAAAAAAAAAAACAAACCAAACACACTCTACTGCATTTAAATAAAATATATAAAAACTCAGTAAAATTACTATTTTGTGCTATTTTAGCTCATTGAGTTTTAAATATAACATGTTATAGGTGAACATAATACTACAATATTTAGCTGCTTACAATAAACTTAAATATGTGGTCTTTCTAATTGAAGTGTGCCTAATTTTTAATACGTTAAACAAATTAACTATAATTAATTATTGCACTATAAAATTATTACATATTAGTAGTAGGCACTAGTTCCTCGGTATTTTTAACTTACAATACATACACATTTGTGCGTTTATTCGCTCTACAGGATGTAAAGGCACTTCTTCATAAAGTATATTTGGCACTGTTTCCTGTCACAGACTAGATACACATCCTACTACCTAACAGTTTTTAAACTACCACCGTAATAAGGTAGCACATTTGACCTTATCGAAGTTATTCAAACCAAGTAACATGTGTGTTAGACCGTTGTGTAAATATTTTTTTACCTAATTTCTTGGTGGGTATTATCATTTTTAGTTACTAAATAAAACTTTCCTTAAAATAACACTCAAATAACACAATAATTATATAAATGTAAAACATTGTCCAAAAAGAACATGTCACTTACAAAATATTTTATACAAAACTTAACCGGAACCATTAGTATACTTAACAATTATTATTTTGTTTATTAAGGCACTTAATTTTACTACATCTAGAATCGACTGGAAGATTCTTTGGTTTAATATATTGCTTGTTTATTCATTTGAACTTCAAAGGTAACTTAATAACAGTAACAAATGCAAAAAATAATATAAAATGTAACATAAATACTGAATATATAATACAAGATTTTGTTGGCATAATATTATGACAATAAATTTCTTTGGTAACAAGGAACACACACTAAATAAACAGTAATAACAAGAACAAGAAAATTTAACAATCTATTTAAAATGTTCTAAATATATCAAAACATTTGTCTTACGTATATTATTTGTCTAAGTAGTTTGAAATAATTTAGAATTTAAAACCCTAATAAAGATTTATAATGTCTCGTAGCCTGCCGACCGACTGGCATCCGGTATTCAATACAGTTTACAAACAAAATGCGTATATATTAACAAAAAAATCGTTTAAAACATGCATTAGAAAAATAGAGGATTTTCATATAAAGTACAATTTTTTTTAGGTTAAACCAATTCTATATGCCCTAATTATAAAAAATAACGCTTTCTTATACGAAACGTGCAACAATTTGTTCTTCATAAAGATAGAAGAATAAAACCTGATCGCACTCAAAAGTCAGAAGTCATAAATAATTAATTCCAGTAGCAGCAACAAAATTTTGTTTTGAACTAAGTCTTAATTAAAATAACTAGATACTTAGTTTGTGCTGCAGCAGAATACTGAATGTTCCATTAATACACAGAGAAAATACAAAGACACTTTCAGTTGAAATTTAAAAAAAGAATTCGCTAAGATGCGGTATTTGAGCCTTTCGCCAAATTCTTCACGCAGACACTGAAGTTCTTCCATAAGTAAGAGTTTCTCAAAGTTCTCTTTTCGATCCAGTGGTAACTGTAACAGAAAGTACATTTTGACACATTAATCCTGTTTTTGTATTTTCGATGATGCAAAAATTTTTTAACTGTATCTCTGAAGTTGAGATTTAAAAAATACTAATTCGGTGGGAAATAAACTTTTTACTTTTCTTAATCATTACACTAAATAAAATAGAAAAGATACAAAAATGTACACATGCAAGTGATACTATCTCATGTAAGGAAGAAACGACTAGAACCCAACATGAGTGTCGGTACATTGAGATTAATCCATTTTTCCGCTATACAAGTATATAATTATGTACATACATGCACGTGTAAAGCTAAATAGTGTTATGCATAAAGAACAGTCGAACAGTTATAAATAACGCTATGAGCTACGTTTTACCGTACAAATGACCGTGTCATGACTTCTAAATGAATAATCGAAGTTTCTAAAGAACGTTAATGTGAGTGCGTAGCGCAATGAAGTGAATGTTCTTATATAGCGTCGAGTACACCGATGTCAACGAAATGAAACAACTCGTGCACCCCCGACATCAATCGTAACATTGCGTAGACACGACGCGGGCTCGAAAGGTCGGAATAGTCGTTTTAATAGAAATAGCACGAACGTGAATCGTAACGAGGCCAGTTAGTAGTGTCCCGAAGGCGCCGGTTAGTAGCTATTGTGAACGATTACTGACATTAGACACCTCTACGGGCGGCGGGTCATTCCGACACGAAATCCACCTTCTCCGGCAAATCTTTGTGCAGATGGCGCTCGTGCAGGAGCAAATTGTGCTTCTGGTAGGCGCGGTACACACAGTAGGGACACTTGAAACTCGGCTGTTTTCTACACTCGTACTTTATATGCCGCTGCAGGGAGCCCTTGTGCTTGTACTTGTTGCCGCAATCCACGCACTCGTACAGCGTCCAGCCGGCCTTGCCGCCGCCCAGGCCGGCCGACCCGTAACCCAATATATAAGGCGTGTACAACTGTGCAACTGAAATCGAAACGCAAACAAATATCAATACGTGCAAACGATGCCGAGCCGCCACCGCCACCGCCACCGCCGCGAAAGCGAAGCCTCCTCCCGCTACGTCGAGCGGACGTCTGTGCGGTTTGTGAAGCGTACGATAATGCACCATGTCTCCCATTAATTTGTCTACCGACTCTCCTTTATCTACCGACATTATTATTACTAACACTACCTCCTCTACGATATAACATGCGTTACGTTCAAATGTGAATTTTACAATTTTTGCTTATTTTAAAATACGCGTTAACATTTTTTTTTTTTGGGTTAATCGTGATATAAGAAAACAAATCGGTTAAGTTTGAAACCATACTCAAACGTGCAATGTTACTGACGCCCCATTTTAAGACCGTTCATAAATATATTCATCGCATACCACACCGCGAACGGTGGATACACGGAAAACAATAACAGCAGTAAATCGCATGAAAACAAGTACATTTCAAGAATAGCAACTTTATTAAAATACAAAAAGGTTATAAAAATACAATCAAATGCATTTAATCACTGTAACTTCTTATTGTCAAATACACAGTTATCTACACGAGTACAAATATTCTAGGCAGCAACTGTATAACTAGGTTCAAGCCTGCACACGATCATTCGCCGTATCTCCGACTCGTACGATGCGGTCGTAGATTCAATCTTCGTCCGATCGCGTCGTTGGCGCGGTACGATAAAAATGACTTTCGACCGCGTTCCTAAATATAGCCTTTTACCGCCAAGATCGACCTGCACGTCTATGGCGTTCCTCCTTCCGAAGATGAATGTAGCCACGTCTTTAAAATCACTCGAAAAAACTATCACAGCTCTATTGTACCCAGTGTGGTATACTAAGATACGAGTGATTCAGCGGAAGGTCGTTCGAACCGCGACCTCGATGATTCCCAACGAGTGACACGTCAGGCTCGCTTCTAAAAAGAAACTCGTGTAGTGAATATTATAAATCCTAATGACTAAAGATTCAAAGGCACTTTGTATTATACCGACGTGACTTGTGGTTGTACTTAGCGAGCTCTATGTATTGATTGTACGATGGTAACTCCTGCGGGTAGTAACCTAAACGTCGGCACCGCGGCAACAAGATCCCTCGATCGCGGACGTCGCCCCCCACCCCGCCGACGCGAATCGAACGACTTTGCTCGTCGCGCTGCCGTCCCTAACTTAGTATAATTTCTAAATGGTAAACTGTATAAAATACTTATACGACTACGTGGAAGATTTAAATTTGAACTCGTCAATTAGACCATGATTTGTGCGCGGCTAAACTATTTCTATAAACGTTTGATGGCAGTGCCTATGGTTCCGGAGATATATTTTAAGGCACTAGTTGCGATCGGTCTAACCTAAACCTAACGATAAAAATTGGCCCCAAACGTAACATCCAATAACTCGTTTATAAACGTTTATCTCGAGGAACTTAATCAATTGAACCTATCGATAAAATTCTTCTCGATCGCCCGATGCGAAAGACATCCCTATATTAATGTAAAATAAATGCATTACACGTAAAGAGATCTAAAAATAATTGAAATTAAAAAATTAACTTACATGAGTATTACAAAAATAATGGAACATGCATTATGGCAAAGAACTAGAGTTTGCTTACTAAGCGACAAATAGCTTCACTTTATCTAAAACTAACTTTTATATGAACAGAAAAACAATCCTACGTTCGAATCATTATCCGTCCTTTTCTATTCCGCAATGAGATAATTATTTTAATCTCGTTAATTTTGCAACTGTACCATGAATCGGTTCGTCACTGACAAATAATTCCCATTTTTTTTTCCCATAAAATTAAGGCATTTTACAATAAGTCGATAATTAGTAACTGTAATTGGTAACAACAGTAGTCAAACTTAAAAACTGTCCTTCATAACAACCTCCCAAAACACGCGCGAATACTAAAATACCGGGAATGATAATTTATACAATAAATGCTGTACATAAAAATACATCAAGAGTAAAAAGTGTAACTATACAAATCACTTTTCTTAATATACTGGATAAATGCAACAGTCGCGTACACCGCTGCCAGTAACTGCAACCAGTGCGAATACTAGGAGTAATTCGTCATGAGATTAAATTCAATATGGTATCTATTCAGTATTTATATATTCAGTCATCGGCCGACTGGAGTAGGTAACGATCAAGGCACGGGCCGCGTCCGCGGGTACTGCGATTGCGGCGGCTACGTCTAACGTGACTGTCCGACGCCACTATCACAAAGAGATTTTCATCACATTTATCACATTCTGAAAGTAACTTGCGAGTCTGATACGAATTTGCAACTTCGACGCTCCCGGAAACGTCGACGCGAAGTCTCGATATCATCTTCGAACAGACGACGAGACGCAAAACTTAACACTACGCCGTCGAACGGACGACTCTAGCGTAGCAACGGAGTATCGGGAGGCGGGAGGCGGTCGGCGTCTACGTGCAGGCGTCCACGTTGTCCTGCTTGATGTACTGCTCGGGCTTCATGTGCACCTCGCGGTGCATGCGCTCCATGTGGCGCGCGATGTGCATCTTCTGCTTGGCGCGGTACACGCAGTACGGGCACTGGAACTGCGGCTCCTTGCCGCACTCCCACTTCTGGTGGTTGCGCAGCGACGACTTGAGCTTGTACACGCGGCCGCAGTCGGGGCACGTGAAGCTGGGCTCGCCCGGCGCCGGCGACAGCGCGGCGGCCAGCGGCGGAGCGCCCGCGCCCGCGCCCACGCGCATGCCGGCCACCAGCGGCAGCGCCAGCCGCGCCGACCACTGCTCCCACGACAGCCCGCCGATGCGCGTCAGCGAGCCCTCGTCCGCGCCCGCGCCCCCGCCTGCAACGCCACCACACGTCAGCACCGGCCACGCCGCGCGCACGCGAACATTCAACATTCCCGTGAGGTTAACGACAACATACAAGCGCATTATACATACTACGTTATATACGTCACATCATACATATACGTATATGAATATATATATAGATATACTTGAAAATAAATAAACATACGTGTACGTACATAGACTGAAGGTAATATACTACTGTGAGTGTCCACCGAGTGCTGTGATGAAAGCTTTGCAAAGGAAAATTAAAAAAAAGAACAAAAAAGAAAAAAAAAACATTTATTGTAAAAATGAGTCGAACGAGGATTCAAGTTTCGTCCATTCCGTTCGCATACTGTACGTTCAGTGATATTCATGACTGAACCTTCACTAAACGAGTGGAGCATTAGGTACCAAGAAAATTCATGGTGTTACTGTAAAAACGACATGGTTTTAGTCACCGCTTTGGGTATTCTAGTAAACTTTTGTTAAATGAAATGCAGTCTCCCGACCCATGGGCTTTTCTTGTCTACCTGAAATTATTAATTATATTAGTATGAACGAAAAGAAAGAAAAAAAAAACATCGATAATGCGTCGAAAAGGAAGGCAGTGATTCAAAACATTCATGCACACATGCGCGGTTAAATTACTTAAAATTTCAATGAAAGCACTTACCAATATTTCTATTGGAGAAACACGTCACAAAACTGTCCCCGTACCGATATGATCGTATCGTATCGTTCTGAACGGAACGGTCGCGGTAACGCGGTGTCGATTGCAGCAACCGGCCCTCCGCATGTACGTCACGCCCCCCGCGCTCGCCGCAAAACAACGGTCGACGCGTAAAAAATAAATAAAAACAATCGGTACACTATACTCATATTTTATTTAACTTTTCTACCAAGTGAACCCCAATATATTCATATAAAAATCACACTAATCGATTAACTATTCATCCAATAACATTAACAAACAGTGTATACTTCTAATTGTTACATCAGTACCGTGGACCTTCGACGGACGCGAGCCGACGGGAGCGTCGTCTCACTGAAAACAATTTTTCTATGCTTAGCGATGACTCGAATAGTTCAATAACAAATAACATGCGTTAAATTCTTACCATCACGTTTATAACTAATACTGACTTTGGTCAAATAGCTTTGTTATCCTAGTTTAACAAAAAATATCAACAGTCAATATGCTAAACGACTTCATTACGCTATTGCAAATAAAAATATCCGTTAATATCATTAACTCTTTTTAAAATTTTTGAACACATTTTTTCCCAATACACAAAAAAATTATAATAAATCGAATAACGTAATAAATAGTAAATAGATATGTAATATTAACTACAGGTAACATTGTAGGCACATAGTCGATGAGCTTCTGATTTACCCGAGCCGTATCCGCCTCAAAGCTCGTTACGTCGCCGAGACGACTGCTTCACTTTAATGGAAATTTGAGGCATCTACGTGCTCACCGGGACCGCAGTCCGCATAAACTTATCTTAATAAATAAATTTAATATTAATGTAACTTTGGGTTCTCTATAACAAAACGGGAAGACGATCGTGTGGTCCCAAATACAACAATTCCTAACGGGATAAACTATAAAAGAGTGTATATGTCAATATCTTATATAAAACATAAAAATATCAACTAATCATTTCTTAATATCATTGCACTAGGAGTTATCAATTTTGGAATTATTCCAGCGAAGGAATGTTAAGGAAACTAAAACTAGAACAATTCGAGATGGTATTCATAGTCTTCACCCGATTTGGTTAACATTTGTATACATCGTACAACATTTCTCTAGGGTTCATTTTTTTGGAGCGACGTCGCAGACGTAAGCTAATATTTATGTTTAACAAAACAATAACCGAACAGAAATACTCAGGGTCAGTCTTAACTACAATAAAATAAACTCTAAAACAAAAAAAAACAACAATTAACACTAATGCCGTTAGGGAATGTGCACATTACAACTATTATCTTTAGTGTATATTAAAAACGTCTTCAACAAAATAAAACGTAAATATAAATAATATTATTGCAGTACCGATTTGGTTAGGTATCTACTTTGGTCTAACGATTCTTTGCCTAAGTGTATAACTAGATAGACGTCTTTTTATTCCGCCTGACTTTGTTGCTGGCGTACATGTACCACTCGGTGTTGTGGTGCTTCCTGATGTGCACGCCGAGGTTGCCGCGCTGCTTGGCGCGGTACGAGCAGTACGGGCACTGGTGCGACGGCGCCTTGCCGCCGCACTCCACGTTCTCGTGCCGCCGCAGCGTGGATTTCCAGCGGTACTTCTTGCCGCAGTGGCGACACTCGAACTGGCGGCTGGCGTCCTCCGAGCCGCTGCCGTCGCCGGCCGCGCGCCCCTCCCGCCCTTCCCGCGCCTCGCGGCCCTCGCGGCCCTCGCGCGCCTCCCGCGCCTCCCGCTTGCTCGCCAGCTCGAGCGCGGCCAGCGCATAGGGCCCGTCGCCCTCGTCGGGCAGCACGATGTCGTCCGTGTCGTCGTACTCGGGCTCGGAGTCGGCGTCCTCGAGCTTGGCGGGCGGCTTGTAGTCGGTGTTGTTGTTCTGCAGGAAGGCGTGCTGCAGCAGGTGCGCCGGCAGCGCGCCCGCGGGCTTCATGATGTTGGTGACCTGAATGCACGACGGTACGAGCGACGCGAGCGACTGCGACTGCGCGTGCTGAACGGACAGCAGCGATAACAGTGCCGACGGAAGGTGGGTATCCTTGTGTAGCTCTGAAATACAACACATTAACGGTATTGCAAATAATAAGTTAAGCGGAACTACGTACGGACTCTCTTGTTAATACTACCGAAGGCTAAAATAAAATTAAGGAACCAAAGAAATGCGTTACAATAATAAGTAAAAAAAATATAAAAATAAAATAATTTCTGTTAGAAATTATAAAAGGCGAAGCTTCTAATTCATGCAAAACATGCACAATCCAAATATCTGAACCGTCATTGACTTATCTTCCCATAAAGATATCGGCACGCGATTACGGGCAGAACTCGTAAAATCAAAAAACGGTTACGTCTTAAAACGTTTAATAGTTCCAAAAATATCGAATATTATTCAATCATCAATACATAAGTGTACAAGAGTCGTATAAAATTAACGTAATTCGAATACCATCTAAGAGGAAGATCGAGTAGTGGTACAGATAAGGCACTAGGCGGTAGGCGGGGCGCGGGGCGCGGGCGGGCGGAGTCAGTCGGCGCGGTGGTGGTCGGGGTGCTTCTTCTCGATGTGCTTCTTGAGCTCGTTGCGGCGGTGCTTGCTGTAGGCGCAGTGCGGGCACTTGTACTGCGGCTCGCGGCCGCACTCCAGCGTCACGTGGCGCACGAGGTTCTTGCGCGCGTTGTAGCAGCGCTGGCAGTTGGGGCACTTGTACCCCTTGTCCGTCTTGTACTGCGCGCACGGCAGCGAGCTGGCGCTGCGCGGGAAGATGTTGTAGCGCGACTCCTGCTTGGAGTCCTTGCCCTCCTTGCCCTCCCTGCCGTCCTTAGCGTCCTTGCCCTCGTCGCACCTGTCCGCCTTCACCTCGGCCTTACATTCGGCGCGGCCCAGCGGCTCGGCGGCCGGCCGCGCCTGCTTCTTGTTCTCCTTGCTCTCCTCGGGCACGTTGTTGGGCGGCGCCGCCACGTTCTTTAATATGGCTAGGGTGGTCGCGCTGGCCGTCTCCTCGCATACTTTTTTACTACTACGGGTCACGATACCGTGACGCGGCGTCGCCGTCTTGCGACCTGGAAGAGAAAATTGAGTACAGTTCTTTTTGCGACGCGGAACGTGACGTTCTTGAATATTTCCGAGGCGACGCGTGTGAGCCATCCGAAAAGATAAATAAAAACAAATCATATTAAGAACGTAAATGTATTAAAGATAACAAAAAATAAACAATATTAGAAAACAAGAAAGCACCTTTGCAATTGAACAAAAATAAACTTAAAGAAATAACAAAAAAGAAATCAATGTCTATTACTGATTTAAGACTTAATAAATCAAGTGATCACAAAAATATGGCAAAATTGTATGAGATCTTTACAAGAACGAGCATTTTCATACTGTTAACTTAAACCGTGTTAATCCTAACAATTCATGTTTTAGTTAGAATTTGGTAAATCAATAAACAAAGTAAACTATCCTATGAGTAACCTCAAAAAATCAACAAAAAAAAGTTTATAATATAAATGTAGAAAATCAACGCGAAGAAAAGAAATAAAAAAATAAACTGGAAGCATTCTGTTATAAAATTGCATTAATTCTGATGCTTCAACGCCACGTGAGATGTTAAAGTTTTTTTCTGTGAATATTTCTTTCCACATTTATCGCAAATAAATTGCGGGCCCGTGACGCATTCGTATTTTTCATGTCTCAACTTATTCCTTCTATACTTGTATTGCTTTTTCTGGCATATGGAGCACAGGTATCTTCGTTCTTTGTCTTGTTTTACTCCATCGGTCGTTACCTCTAATTGGATTCTCTTTAATCTGTTCTTTCCTTTGATCAATTTCTGTTTGATTTTGCGACTTCTCGTCTTTTTAGCGACAGCGGCGCCGCCCGACGCCTCCTCGGCTCCTTCCATGCTCTTGAGCCACCCGCGAGTTATCGGAAAGGGAGTTTTAGCGTAATTCAGGATGGAAGTTAATTTTATAGGTGGTTCTGGAAGGGCAAAACAATGAAAAGCGAGAATGAAATATGTACAAAGCGTCGAGATATTAGTAGCGAGAGTTCGTGAACGGCGTGTCGAGCTCGTCAGGTGAGAGTAGAGTGAACGACAACGTTTGATTATGCGAGTGTTCATGAGGCTAAAGGAAGATGCGGTCATGCCGGTGGTGCGGGAGGGTCGTGGGAAACATCGCGGGTCAGACCTTTATCGCGTATACTTTCATACTTTACAAAATTGTATGTAAATGTGATGAATAGTGCCGTGTTCGTCAATAGATCGCAAGTTGTGTTTTTTCCTCGTAATACGTCATGGCGATAAATGAAATGCGCATCCACAACAAAACTAGAAAACTGTCATCGGGCCGATCGAGTTCGGTCCGAGGAACGCGCATGGACGACGGCGTTCGCTCCTAAAAATTACTAACGTATAAAACATGAATTGCTAGAGGACATTTGCAGTGAAATCACATGTGAATGCAAATAAAGACATAATAAATAATAAATAAATAAGCCACATAAAACCAACAAACTACGACGACAAAAATAATAACATGTTTAGGTTTACCTTCTTCGCTCGTCCGGTCCTCGCTTTCCTCATCGCAACGACTTCTACGGCGAACGTTTCCATCACAATCACAAAGCGGCGAGCGCGCGCCGCACGCGCCGCCGCGCGCGCGGGTCTCTACGTCTACGTCTACATTATACTTATTTACCGTTTTCATAAATACGTAAATTTTACTTACCGACAACAAAGTTACGTTCCATTCCACACGTTAAATGTCAAAATTGTAATAACGAGCACTGGTATCGCGGACGAGAAACGTATCGAACGGCGGTGGCGAAAACGCGAACTACGAAATAATGGAAGGCATGCAATGATCTACTCCGCTCGGAGCCCACGGTACGGGACAAACACAAAGCAGAACACAAACGATATCGTTAATATGATGTGTATACAGCCAAATAGTCTGAACGGGATACTTACCTTGGCCCTTCGTTACCTCGCCTCGCGGGGCTACACTCGATAGAACAATACCTTTACACCGTTACCTTTACCTCACGCTCTGAAATGTTCTTTACAAGTTCATATATAAAAATATAAAATTGCAATATGATTAGTAATTTTATAATATTAATATTAGATACTATTTATGATTATAAGGTTGATTTTCACATGTGAAAACACTAGCACTCTCGTAACCGCTGTTGTAAAATATAATATTTATATATAACAGGATAAATAGATTATTGAAAGCAATGATCGTTTTTCTATATTCAAATTATGGGAAGACATTGCGCATTTCATCCGTTCCTTGTACGTCCGGGACAATCAACTTTTTACGTTCGGAGCCGCTACGACATCGCGGGCTCGCGTTGGACACGCGTGACGTAAAAAGTTCACTGTTCCAGAATGTCAATCTTGAATCCCATGTAACATTTTGCGTCGCTTAGTGAGCTTCGATATCGGATGGGATTGAAGTTACCGGCCAACGAGACAGAGGGCAACGCAAGATGTTGGTCTAGAGCCCCCGCCGCGGGAGCCGAGCGCGGCGCCCCGCTCCTGCGGCGGTGCGCGGTAATATCGTTCTCGCGCTTACCTTGCGACTCTCGGACGCTGTCATTCGAGTTCATAATTTCATCTTGAGATCGTTCCATGTGCCATTGGAAATCTGGAATTAAACAAAACGGGTATTGAAACGGTTATTTCGATTGCTAAAGTAGTCAATTAAGTGTGGGACTGAAAGGTGCTTCTTCCTAATATGTATAACTTATTATAATAATACATTCTTTATTCATATCATGTGGTGATCTAGACCGTATTTTGTTATATTCGGCTGATTGAAATTGACAGCATTCAACAAATGACATTTTTGAATCGTGCTCGACAAACATTCAATATTCCATTATATGTAGCACTTCTCAAAATATACTCGTTTCATTATTCATAGCCACCCAGGCGGGTGTTCGCTCTGTCTGGGCCAATGGTGCCTCATGTTCTTCATGTGATCATGGGCTATCTGTAGGCAAATCTAAGTAGCATCTTTCATCATAATCAAAGTGATATATAAAACATTATTAGGATCACTATTTTTTATTGTTTCAGAAAGTTTCAGTTATTCTGTACACCCATAAGTCTTTTTGGCACTGGAAAATTTGTGGTGTCCAATAGTAGGGAGTACACGGTATAACAAGGGTGGCATACTGACTGCGTACGACGTCGTTGTGTGCGGCGGGCGGCTCGTGGTCCTCGTCGAGCGTGAGGTCCTCGACGCCGTCGCGCGACAGCTCCTCCTTGCAGGGCGCGTCGTGCGGCGCGGGCGGCGGCGCGGGCGCGGCGGGCGGCGCGTCGAGCGCGGCGCCGCTGTCGCCGGACGCGCGCCGCGCTTTCTTCCGCCGGCGCGTGGGGCTCAGCGAGCCCTCGCGGCTGTCCACGCTGCCGTCTCGCACCTGCAACGTCGGACGCGA